>JAODKL010000044.1:3285956-3302862 GCA_026780765.1 Petrocephalus schoutedeni
GATGGTGACAGGAAGCAGAACCTCACCCGCGCTCTCCTGTGCCCCCCCTCGAATGGTATCTCGCTGAGCGTAACCGGGCGTTGGCACTGCGGAGAGGCCACGCCCCTCTCCCTCCTGGCCGGGTATGTCCGTGCCAAGTGTCACGTACGCCCCTCGGCCCCAGCACTTTTGGCAGGGGGGTGGGCTTAATAAAAACCAGCTTGACTCTTTGAGAATCAATGTTCCAGATCGATCCGGCGTGGATCGCGGGTCATGGGTGACCTGGGTCCTGCTGATTCCCGCGCTCCCTCTTCCCAGTATTGTTGCGTTGCCGTGGCGATGGATATCAACACCTGGCGATTAGAGCACGTCTGTCTGAGGAAGCGATGCGTGCCCTCGCAAGATGAACAGTGGGAGGCGCTGCACTCGTGGGAAACATGTTTTTCGTATTAAGACACATGGCAACTGTAATAGCCGTTTTACTACAGAAATTACTTCTGAATGACGTTCTCGGATGGGCATTTTCGGGTCCTAAAAGCCTTTTTAAGTGTTTGTTATCGTCAAAACGCCGGTCGGGCTGTAATGGCGTCTGCGGAAAACGGCTGAAATCACCGGCGCCATTTTCATGCCGCACTCGTCGGCTTCCGGTAAGACAAGGGGGCATCTGCCGGCCCATCGCTGGCCGGGTCGAGCAGCGCGGATCCTCGTGAAGGCTCTGTCCCACACGCTCGCACGCTGCCGTCGCTGTCGTGACTTGAATCCGCATCATTCCTAGCACTTGCTCGGTAGTCAGGGAGGCCCCAGTGAAGCTGAAACACCCATGCCGCTCCGCTTAATATTTCCCAAACCGAAGATGCAGAAATTAAGAAACCTGATCGTCTCGCAGTCAAAATTTCATTTTCCATTCGATGCACTGTAAATATCACCATTGTTTTTTTGTAAGATAGCCCCCCCCCCCCCCCCCGCCTCAAATAAACCCATGGTACGCGCTGAACGCCCTTCCCGCTAACAAAAGTGCATTAGGGACCACAGAATGCAAGCACGCCCGCAGGACACCCATAATGCTTTGCAGCCCCCGCACGTATGGAAGCCGACGGCGGGGGCTGTGGCATGGATGCTGATGAATGCCACATTCCAGCTTAGACTTCCCCATTGGAGAGACATTGGAGCATCTGAATGTCATCGAGCACCGGCCCTGTGGGGGGGGGATTTCTGTTTTGTTTTCTGTAGGTGCGTTTCAGGAAATACGTTGTTCAGATATAAAGCTTTAACTGCCCGCTTTCAGTTTTGTGTGTCACCCTGTCTGCCCTGCTGTCACCTACTGCCCCAAGTGAACATTCATCCTGAAACCAGATTGAAACTGCAGTGTTCTCTACTTTCTGGTTTTTCGCCGCGTTTGGCTGCCGATCGCTCTGTGTGCCCCTCCCATCCGGTGAACAGGCCCTCCATACTCCCTGAGCATTCATTTTAATTCATTATTTAAAATATTTTTTTTTAATTAAATTAAAATGAATGCATTTTTTAACATTAATTTTCCCCTTTCAAAACGGCCAGTGATTTTGAACTCATCTCCCTATTTTTTTATCTGACGGGCCTCTTTTCGTGGTGTCTAACGTCCCGCAGGGGCACCATGGAGTCCGAATAATTGGTGGAATCGGCAGAATCGTTAAAGCTTTGGGATGGACAGAACTTACTCAGCAGCGCCCTCCTGAGTATATTAACCCTTCCCGTCAGAGTGCTAGGCCGGGAGGCAGAGTTACCGCTGAGTTGGGTCCTTCAGCGTCTCCGCGGTGATTGTGCCGTGTTCTGCTCTGCCTTGTCTCTGGGAAGGCAAGGCTGGAATGTGAGTGGGAGACATGCAAAGATGCAAGATAATGAATTATTGGGTGTTAGATGCATCACTGTGCATGTTTGTCTATACTCAGGTTATGTCTGCAACCACACAGAGATCGATATCTGCGCGCAAATAATAAAGGAACATCTTGCCTTTTTAAAATACTTCTGATTGATATTTGTGGATGAAGACTGCGTTAGTTTTGCTAAGTTATCAGGTTAATTTTTGACAGGTTTTTCTTTGAAATTGAAGCCCTTTCTCTTTGGTTCTGTCTATCTAATGCTGCCATGTCACGTGGTACGCGGATGCACGCCTCGTGACCCCACACTGACCGTCTCTAGCTGTCCCACGTCGGGACCACGCAGCTGCCCTCTGCCTCAGCTCAGATTTTTTTTGGGGGGGCGGGGGGGTGCAGTTCCGCAAATCCCCAATGTGTCCCACGACAGCTGGCCGATGCAGACAGACAGGGATATCCAGGGAAGGCACATCACAGAGATGGCGGCCATCTTGGCAACGCCTACCTCATGCTGATGGACAAGTGGTGTAATAACAAAGGTCAAACGTCGGGGTCAAATGCGGCCATGACAGGCCTCTGCCTATCGCTGCCCCCGCGGCAGCCAGGGGTCAATCCTGGGCTTTAGCTAAACGCTCTAAATAAATACCAGTGCCGTCGTTTACATAGCCCCCTTCTGCCATTTGCCGGGGTTCCTGGGACTGAACCAGTGAGTGTTAACGGCTAATTTGTTCCATGCCATCTGTTTACCGACCTACTGTTGCCATAACCAGTCAGCCTGTCACAAGAGAAAAAAAGTGCCCTATTTTTGTTGCGTTCAGGTTTTTTTTTTTGTTTTGTTTTGAGCAGAGCATGTACAGTAAATAGTAATCTGTGGAGTGAGCTTCTGAGATACAGACTTCTCATCTGTGGTTCAGGACGCCCGAAACCGAGAGATATCTTTTGTCATTCTGCGAAACTGTACTTTCAGGTAGCTGACCGCGCTGTCGACGCACGACGGATGTTTCTGGAATTGTCGTGGTCGAGATGCCGACGGTTTCCCCCCATGCGGCTTAGGGTATGAGGTGCCTGTTTGAGTCGCAGGGCCCGTGGCCCCTAGCCAGTTGTACTTCTGATTTTGGTAAGCGCTTCTCTGTGGCGAATGGATTTTGCCTTGCGCCGTGTCGCTAGCTGGAAATGCACAGAAGGGGGCTGCCCGGCGGAATCTTCCGCTGTCGTCTTTGTGCCGCTGTCCACTGCGTCATCGCCGAGAACCTCACGTACCCCCTGATATTTTGTTTCCCAAAGCTGCGTCGATGGTTTTTCACGTGCCACTCGAATGCAGGGCTTTCTTACATTTCAAAGGATGCCCTTGGCAGCCCGTGATGAATTATGTGACTCGGTGCGGATTCAATGGCTCTGATATTTCCAACAAAAATGGAAAATATTACAGACTTGTCGAGCTAGCGGTGATGTCATCCACTTTCACTCATAGGATTATGATTGACGATGCAAATATAACTTTATTGTGGCCGGGAGTTTGAAATGTAGCGGCTTTGATGAGTAGAAGAGGAGAGACCCTCAGAAAGTTCCGGAGTCTGCAGGTTTCAGCAACGTGGAAAACTGTCGCTGATTTCTGGCACACGTCAAACACCGGTCACCCCTGTGTGCTGACTCCGGGCCCTCAGAAACACAATCCGCACTGCGGTGGCTGTCCCAAGATGGTGCGGTCTTCTGTGATTAAAGAGCGCCCCTTCAGACATGATGTGATAATCATTTCCGGACTTTTCCCCGATGGACTGGACCGGCAAGAGGCTCCCCGATCTCCACCGATGCATCTCTGGGCAGGAGGGCGACTACTCAGCCCACTGGAGCTGTCGTGTGGGGGGTGTGGTGTGGGCATGGCTAACAGATTAACCTAAATGACAACATGGGTTCAAGTGCCAAGGCTAAAACCACCAGCTAAGCAATCACCATCTCTGCCTGGTTAGTCAACGGCAATGTTTACCAAGTCATGCCTTTGTGTGAGGTCCCTGAGGTTTGGGGGGGAGGCCCTATTGGCCACAAGCTGTCACTACACCGGGGGGTGGGGCACTATTTTGACTTTTTGAGTTGGGCCCCAGAAACAACAAACCTGCCCCTTTGGTTAGTATTAATCCACCCAGGAGAATTTTAATTTGAATGGCTAAACAGCATAGTTATAGTAGCAGACTGTGGACTGTGTGTTGTGTACCGAACACTCCTCTAATTCTACTGGATCAGCCTGTAATCTTCTTAATTTGCGTAATTTTGGGGGCGGGGGGATCCTGGGAGACACCGTGGCTTGTCCTGGATTCTTGCTTGTTATCACCTTATCATCTTCCCTGGATCAGATTCTCTGCACCCTCAAAGGAAGCAATTAAAATGCTGCCCTTAGCGTCTGCTGGTGGAGAGCAAAGGATGCAGGCTCATTTGACAGCCAAATGAACCATAAGTGGTTATTTTGCAGAGAGACCGCTGGGTTAAATAGCAGGTTTTGGAGCTGAATTAATGGTGTTGTTTGGGGGTGGGGGGTTCTTTGTGGTTGCGTAGTAGCTGTTCATGGCTCCAGATCGCTAACGGGGCAAAGCTGCAATTACCGCTAATTACCACTATCAGCGTGCAAATAATCCCGCGGCCTGTAGCATTATGTTGGGTTAAATTATCAGAGTTATTTTCTTACTTTGTTAGTATGGTGTCAGAGTCGGGGGAGGGGGAGGGGGAGGCGGGGCCGCCCAGGCCCGGGTGGGCCGGTCTGTGAGTCTCATAGGTATAGTAGCATTCGGTTGGCAAGTGGCTAAAAGTGGATAACAGCTGCTGTCATGACATGACCTCGCTCACCTGGGGAGGCCAGCGCATTTGGGCCTGAAGTCCGAGGTCTATCCAGTGTCATTCAGCACCTTCACCCGCCAGAGGTCGCCTTGTGCAGGAATGTGGCAGGCCGCAGGGGGGCCTCGATGGGGCCGCCTTTGGACCTCTGAGTGACGTCCCCAACACGGATGGCTTCAGGAGAGCATCCGGCCACGTTAGAGGACAGAGCTGAATGCGGCTTCAAAGTTCCCGACTAAAGCCAAGCTTGACATCTGTCGGCTGGGCAGGACCAATGGAAATACCTCAACCTGCCGCCCCGCCGGAGAGGGCGGTGGCAGCCAGGATTCACTGGGCTGTGCCCAGTCCACCAGTGCAGGGGGAAATGGGACTCCCAGCAGGGTGTAGAAGGAGGGTCCACGGGATGAGCGGGAGGCAGGGGTTCGAACGGCGGCGGCCCGCTCTGGAGGTCTGGAGGTGGTGTGAGGTTGAGGTTTAGATGAGAAAGTGAGATTATGGGATGGGGAAGTGAAGCTCTTGTTTTTTTTGTTCTTCACTTGGGAAGAGACCAGTGACCCTGAAAGTGCCTCCCTAATGGTGTCTCATTAGACATAAATGTGTGCAGGTTCCTGGCACGGAGACTCGTGCGGTTTAGCCAGGGTGACCCAGCTGGAAACAATCACACGCCCGCTTCCTCCTCCCCCTCTCCATCTGCCCCCCCCCCCAGTGTGATCTCATTGTCGGGGTGGGGGGGAGCGGACTGACTACGAACTGAAGCCGTCCCCTCGTCCCGCACACAGCCCGGAAGAGACCCCCTGATGCCGGTGGTAATGTCCTAAGCAGCGCGGTGCTGCTTACTCTGTCTGTTGATACTCTGTCGTGCTTCGTTCCTACGCTGAAGTCATCCATATTTCTTTTTTTTCCACTTCCTTGGAAATGTGTGTTTGTTTTCATCTTATAAAAAAAAAACAAAATGGCAGTTAAATTGGCTTCCAGTGAACTTTCCGGGTGCACTAGAAGGCCAAAGCCTTCATTTTTGGGGGCGGGGCTTCCTTATGACAGAGCACTGTGTTCGGGAATATTGGTGGGCCTGATCACCAAATTGAGGGTAACAGCCACCCGCTGCCTGTTCTGTCTGTCCCAGCATCCATCTGGTGGGGGGGGGGGCGTGTCCCCATGCCCTGCCTCCATAATAAGCATTAAATTGCAATCTAAAGCACGCATGCATTTTACACGCTCTCTGCACGTGACATCATTTCCTGCTGGAGGACAAACATATGGTGAACTTTTGTGACCTTTACAGAAATTGACCCCCCCCCCCAGCCAAACAGCTGGAATCTGTCATCCCAATGGACAGCTGGCATGTGGACTGTCGCCCCTGCTGTCAGGTCATCCCATTTGACCCAGCTGAGCTGGAACAGAAGGACTGATACTACTGAGTGTCCAAAGCCCTCACGACCCAGCAGGAAGACCCTGGTGGATCTTGGCAGGGTTTGAACTTGAACGGTCTGGACTCGCCTCCGTTACCTTCCGCGCGTAAATCCATTCGCTAATCCATCCCTTAATGAAGGATACGAAGGAATTTGCTCCCGACAGCGCCGCCCTGCAGGCGCTCGGCAACCATTAACCCTACGTGCCCTCAGCTGTGCGTGACTGCAGCAAGGTGTGTGTGATGTCAGAGACCCTCACCCCCAAATCTCTCAGCAGGCCTGGAAGGGGTCGCTCGCTGCGAGCCCTCACTTGAGTGTTAGACATGCTTCAGCGGGAGGGGGGGTTGGCGACTGAGAGTAAAGCGAGGGGGGGTGGCACATGGGGGGGCGGACTAGTGCCAAACCCCCCCAGAACCAGGCAAAAAACCAGCAGCAGTCACGAGACAGAAAGCCTCCTGTGAGCGGTGGGGAAATATCGGCGCGGGGCCCTGAAACACGGCGTCCCCTACTGCCCCCTGGTGTCTGTACCACGCCTGTGCGCCATTCGTTAGCGCATTAGCGCTTCTGCTCACTTCTTTTTCGGTTAGGAAGTCGGCCAGCGGCGGCACTTAGCGTTAAAAATGTTCCAAGGAAATAGAAAATCCAGCTTCACAGAGATTCCGAACCCTTGTGCACGTCGCACGCACATCCTGAAAATGGCGCAGGTATAAACTTTCACCTCCCGCCTGCCCGCCGCCTTCTCTCTGCCGCATGCCGCGCACACACCGTGATCTCACCACCGGCAGATTAACGGTTTTGGGAACGGGGGGGGGCACAGTTCCTGGGTTACAGCAGATCCACATGTGATGCACGGTGGTCTTTTGGCAGGAGGGTTGAGGAGAGGCAGTTGGGGCTGACCCCCCTCTGGGGATCTCTGACAGCTTCCTGCTTACCTGGGGAGTCGTGTCCGGATGTTTTAAGAACTATTTTCCATTATTTTCAGCCAGAGCAACAGTTTGGGCGAACATAGGTTCTGTCAGAACCGTGTTCACTCTCCGCTGGTCTTGGTCTGCGTGCAGCGCCGTGACCAGGGTCCCCTGGAGAACACATGGTCTTGCTTCCAGGACCGGTACCAGGGCAGAGAGAAGGTCTTGCAACTGGATAGCAGCAGGTCTGGATGGCGCGCTCAGCGCCTGGCGCTGGCCCAGCCTGGCACCATTCCGGGCGCTGATGCACTTTAAGCAGCGGGCGTGGCGCTCAGAGAAGAAAAGAAAAGCTCGCCGGGGGGCATTAATCCGGCTAATCTCTCCATTAACGGGGCCCCGGCTTGCCAGGCGGCCAGAACAGCTCGTTCCCGGCTCTGCCCGGATCCCGCCCTGCCGTGTGAACGAGGCGGCGTCGGCCCCGCCGGGCTGCGCCCTTCCCCTGCCAAACCGTGGTCGGGCCCATTTACCGACTCACGCCGCTCCCGTTTCCAGCGGGAGTTAATGGCGGGATACAGGTGAGGGTGGGGGATTCTGTCGGGGTATAAAATGACGAAATGGACCAATTACATGCTTGTATGCCCCCCCCCGATGCAGAGCTGAGTGAGCCATGATTAAACCCTCCCCGCCCCACACGCAGCATCTGGCCCGGCCCGTCTGATATCATGGGGTAATTACGGTTTCGGCGGTCGGCCCATTTGCAGGCCATATGCCGCGGCGAGGGTTTCCCCCGGCGACACCCACTGCGCCACGTGGCGTCTGCCTTTGTCCCTCTGGCCAGACCTGACTCCGGCCGTGGACCAGGATGATGCCAGGCAGCAGGCTCCGTGCCGTGAGGGGCACTGCCTTCCCTAGCCAGCCTCTCAGACCTGGCTGCAGCACTAGCTGCCCTGAAGCGCCCCCTACAGCTTATTGTGGGCACGGCTCAAAATGTAGCTTTGGACTCTGTTTATACTTATTAATACACTGAGGGGAAAACACATGGACAGTTAGACTGAATTATGAATAAATTCCATTTATAAGTTCCTGAGATAGAAAGTGACAGAGTAAAACTATTCAGTTAAAACTTTGAAAATAATGAAATGAGTGTCCTGACATTTGTATATTACACAGCCTTTTAATTTGTCTTTTTTATTGCAAACCAGTGGCACAGTATTGTCAGCTCACACCTCTGGGACCTGGGTTCGAGTCTCCACCAGGGCTTTGTGTGTGCAGTTTGCATGCTTTTGTACCCCCCCTCCCCCCTACAGTCCAAAAACTTCCTGAGGTGAGAATGGAAACAGTGCCACCTTCCTGGCCGACAGCGGCTCCTGGTCTCACCAAGCCCTCCGTGTCCTTGCTGGCCCCGCGGCCGACAGCGGCTCCTGTTCTCACCAAGCCCTCCGGGTCTCTCCGGGTCCTTCCTGGCCCCGCGGCCGACAGCGGCTCCTGGTCTCACCAAGCCCTCCGGGTCTCTCCGGGTGCTTCCTGGCCCCGCGGCCGACAGCGGCTCCTGGTCTCACCAAGCCCTCCGGGTCTCTCCGGGTCCTTGCTTGCCCGCACACAGCCATCCTGAGCGCTGTATTATCATACCCTTTTTTTTTTTACCTTTTCACTCAGTGTATTTTTGCACGGCTGTTTTGGCCATCCTGATTCGCTGGCCCTGTGGTATTGTGTGATATTATGACTGGCAAGGGGCACAGAAAACAGAGTTGGACTGAAGCGAAACAAGCAAACAAACAAACAAACAAACATGAACGCTTGAGGCCAGGTGGCCGGTTATAGCCACAGATCCGGGTTGCCGTCTGGACTTTGATCCGGTTTACTAGGAGCTAGGTGGAATGGAACAGAGCTTCCCTCAAATCACCGGGGGCAATGGTCAAACTAATCAATACGGATAATCTTAGTCATCTGATTCACCCCCCCCCGTCCCACATGAGCTCTTCCATCTCCCCCTCCACCCTTTTTTTGCCAGCAATAATACCCTGTCTTGTCGGCGGCCGGCTTCCCTGGCAACCAGGTTGAAAATAAACACTGAGAGACTGACATTTAGGGCTGCAGTCATCGATTATTTATGTAATTGGGTATTCTATCAATTATTCCATCGATTAATTGAGTAATCAGATAAGAAATACTTTTGTCTTATTAAAATGTGATAGTAACAAAAGAAAAAAAAAGACCGGTCTCTTAAAATGAACAACTCATTTGTTTTACTGGTTAAACTGCATACCATAATGATGGTATTTTAAGTAATTCAACATGAGGGAGATAAAATAATCTGGAAAAAAGTGCTCTTTGTTTGAGCGGTTTGCAAATGCAGCACTTAAAAAGCACATGTAATGATACAGACACTTTACCGAAACAGGGTATTTTTTGGCAAATAAATTACCACGAAATAATGTAAGCTATTTTGCCATGAATTTGGTAGTAAATTCACATTGACCCATATGACCCATTAATCAGCTGTATTAACATGGTAGCAGTGCAGCTAACTGTAATTGTGAAGCAGTTCATAACCATAAGAACTTAATGTTACGTTACCCTGCCTCAGTAGACAAAATCATCAGTGAAATGGGGATAGCCTCGATAGTTGCTACCTTCGGTCATAGCTATTAATTATGATAACCATCAACAGCTAATGTTGCTCCAATATAAAAACAAAATAGTATTTAGTATATTAATGACAGCCAGTATATTAATTTTTTTTTTATCAACATACAGCTTAAAATGCTTGGTAATTAGCAATGGAATTGATCGTGATTCTATGCCGTCAATGTCAGTGTTTGGAACTATTCACCGTCTTTGTGACTCAGTAGCCAGAAATTTCTCCAATATCTTTTTAGGCGGGAGTGTGGCTGCCGCTACCAAATCTGTTCAGCCTTGATGCTACCCAATCTGTACAGCCTCGTTGCTACCCAATCTGTACAGCCTCGTTGCTACCCAATCTGTTCAGCCTCGTTGCTACCCAATTTGTACAGCCTAGTTGCTACCCAATCTGTACAGCCTCGTTGCTACCCAATCTGTACAGCCTCGTTGCTACCCAATCTGTAAAGCCTCGTTGCTACCCAATCTGTACAGCCTCATTGCTACCCAATCTGTTCAGCCTCGTTGCTACCCAATTTGTACAGCCTAGTTGCTACCCAATTTGTACAGCCTCGTTGCTACCCAATCTGTACAGCCTCGTTGCTACTCAATCTGTACAGCCTCGTTGCTACCCAATCTGTATAGCCATGCCACTCTGTTATACCCTTCTGTTTCTTTCATTTCTGTTTCTACTGCTCTGTTACATGTAATGCAGCGTAAGCAGACTTTGCGACAGTAATAATCCTGAGCAGCACGTAGTCGTGTGGATTAAACGAAGCATCGAAGCAAAGAATTTATATCGAGGATTCTTTGTAATCGAATTATTCGAATTATTTGATGAATCGTTGCAGCCCTCCTGACATTCCTCCCGATGCCCCTCCACAGCGCCCCCTGTCTGCAGACCCAACCTGCTCCGCTTATTCTGGTGCGACTGCAAATCTATCAAAAGCTGAGCCGGTACAGATTGTGGGTGAATCGTCACGACAACAGGGGGTATTGCCACCTGCTTTTTGAAAACGCTAGTCTCTTGTGGGAAGAGGAAGAACTCCCCCAGAAAGTGCAGATGGCGGGCGACACCCAGCAGCTCTGATTGGCTGATCCGGCTCCCTGGGCCGCTTCATTAAGGGAGAGTCGACACAGCTCGGCATTCCATGGACCGCACTCTTCTTCCGCTCTGATCACGGTGTGGTCCGCCTTTTCCAGAGCTGAGCGCAACCCCGGCGGATCTGAAAGTGAATATGGTTACACCCCCCCCACCTCCCTTATTAAAATGGGGGATGTCAGGAAGCACTTGTGTACCTAAGGCCTGAAATATGCAATATTTCATGTGTGTGTTTATTTGGGATAAGGAAGCGTGCAGGATGGTGCACACACGGACCTGGGCGGGCAGGTTTGGCAGGGTGGGGGGGGGGGGGGACGCCCCCTCGCCATCCCAGCAACCCTACCCACAGGCTCCGAGAGCTTCCACAGCACTTAACCATATAAATCACACCACGGGAGAGAGCAGAGAGGATCCTGGGTAATAGCACTGGGCCTGAATGGTGCAGGAATGGAGGTTACAGGGTAGCAATTGCTGTGCAGAAGTTGGCAGAGAGGATTCTGGGGAAAAACACCAGTGCCCCTGCACCGGAGGTACCTCCTCCTGTGTCACTAGAACAAAACTCAATAAGGTCGAGAAATTACTAGAGGAGACTCCGCCGGAGATGTTAACCCTATGGAGCAGGGGCTGCGCGATAGCACCTCTGCTTGGCTGGCTGTGTAATTGATTTAGCATAGATGTCTGGGAGAGGTAGTTTAATCACAGTGTCAGTCCTCGCTCCACTGGGCCCGCCCCTCCCCCCGCCTTCTGCGGGCTCGCCGTATGCCAGAGCGGCTTGCGCCGTCGGTTCCCCTGATTGGCTGTGGCGTGCAGTGTTCCATCCCTTAGCTACTGACCCGTCGCAGTATCCCTTAGCTACTGACCCGGCAGGTCCTGTCACAGGGCAGCAGCCTCGCTGTCGCGAGATCGAGGACGTGGGGGTTTTAGTGTGTGTGGAATCATGCCCAGGGACTAGTGTCCCACTTGGACTCTCTCACTGCGGGTGAGTTGGGAGACTGCGGATGTGGATTTGAGCCCTGAAGTGAGGGACACACGTTTTCTGAAAGTACATCTTAAGCATGTGGTATTACTAACATGCTGATTGACTGGTTGACTATATACAGGTGGAGAGCTTAGACAGACAGATCAGAGACAGGGATCCCCACCCCCACCCCCCCCCCCTCCTTTACCAGCCCCTTTACCCTCCCCTGTGTGGTCTCTGCCACATGCAGTGCTCCATAGCGCCACACCTGGCAGCTCCACAGAATGCAGGCACTTTCAGTTTCAGCATTATGGGCTTCTGTTCAAGATGTTTCTGTAACCGCGGTCCTGGCTTCCAGGATGCCTGCGCCCAAGATTAACAGGCAGAAATATTCCCCGGACTAAGGTGCTAACTGCCGGAGGCCCACCTCTGACCTATGACCTCTGGCCCCTGAGCCCTGGCACACCACGACACGGTTCCACCATAAAGCCAGGGGTTTGAGCTAACAGCGTGCTTGCCATTGCTGGAACAGCAGTGTGGTTTGTTTGACTCCCCGCAGCCCTCGGCGAGAGGTGGTGGCACTGGTGGTAGTGGTGGTGGTGGTGGTGGGGTGGAGGGGTGCATGTTTTTGCCAGGTTCCTGTCAGTGATTTAAGCGCTAAGCTCTGCCGCAGTTAGTGAAACCGCTACGGCCCACAGCTAGTACAGGAGACCTGTAAAAGCATGCCAATTAGTGCCGTAAGCGTGCTGTGGAATTCCGTTTTCTGCCTTGGCGCTAACACTAGCCTTGCAGCTCAGCGCTGCTCAGGTAACAGGGCTCATTCATGGCCGTAACTTCCATGCCGTATCTAATAGAATTACCGCCGCTAACTGGCTAATGTTGCTGTGCTGCCAAACCCCTGTCCTGAAATGACCCAGAAATCCGCACCGTCTTGCATGCTGGTGGTTTATTGGCCCGTCGCACATCCCCCGGACCAGGTCGCTACGTCATCGGTTTGAACGGCAGCTATGTAGCTGACACGGGAGGTTGCCATGACAGCAGGTGCTCGACTGGCAGTTCCGGTGCCCAATGATTAGCTTGCGAGGGCGGGTCCAGGTGGCTTGAGTTGCAGTTGGCACAGGTCGCCGGTGTCCATTTCAGCCAGTCACAGCGTTCCTCCAGAGCGAGAACCGGGTTCTCGATCCGCATGGCATAGCAGGCTATTCCCGGGGCCTTAATTCTAATATTTATTTCGGTCATTTTTATTTAATCCCCATATGTTGCCGTGGCTTGCTTGGGGAGACGCCAGGAAACTGATGATGCGGGTCAATATGGCCGCACTGAGAGAGGGAGCTGGGAGGGAGAGCCGGCGAGGGCCAGAGAGGGCCGCTCTGCTAACGAGGACCCCATCTGGCCCGGGGCTGCTTTTAACGTTTGCCACATTGCTGAGTCGTGGCAGAAGGCCTGCGATAAAAGATGAGGGAGGGAGAGAAGGAGGGAGGGAGAGGTTGGGAAAGGGAGAAAACAGGCCTGAACTGAAGAAGGGGCATTTCAGGACAAATGCTCCGTCCCTACCCCCCCCCCTCCCTCTCTCTCTCTCTCTCTCTCCCTCTCTCCCTCTCTCTCTCTCTCTGCTTGGCTCTCAGCTCCTCCCGCCTTGGACACAGTTTGTTGTTGATTATATATCTCAAACAGCCCTTTGTGCTGCTCCCGCCCCCCCTTCCCTCAGTGGCTAATGTTTTCCTATCGCGGGTCAGTTTCAGTTCAGGGCCCGATAGCACAGAGTCGCTGAGGCCTGTAGGCTCTGCTTCACGCGCACAGCCTCCTTCTGTGATGAATAATGCTCATCTGCCTCAACAGCAGGAGCTGTGGAAAGCCTTTATCTGCTCAGATCAGACTTTTTTTTAAAGAATCTTTACTTACTTACTAATATGCTTTTATCCAAAGTGATTGAGAAACCAGGGTCATGGGGGGTTAAGGGCCCAGCTCTGGGGCTTGGAGGTGAAACTACTCTGCCTGCCATGGGATCAGTGCCAGCGACCTTCTGATCACAGACGTGGCCTCCTAACCTGCTGAAGCACACACCGCCCCCTCACCCCCCTAGATTAGCAGCAACTGTTTTTCTCTGAACCACACATAATCTGGGGTGGCAAGATTTGGGTGGAGAGGCCCCCCAGCTTGCTGCTCGTGTAGATAATGCCTCACTTGAAAGCTTCGAGGTGCGCGTGCTCCCCTCTCGTGATTTTGACCAATAGGCACTCACCGCCCTCTCGTGCTTCTGACCATTCGGCACTCACCGCCCTCTCGTGCTTCTGACCAATCGGCGCTTCCTTCCTGCTCATGCTCCTGACCAATCAGTGCTTGCTTCCCTCTCGTGCTCCTGACCAATCGGCGCTCGCTTCCCTCTCGTGCCCCTGACCAATCGCCGCTCACTCGTGGATCTCGTTTCCCGCTTGTTCTGTCCTCCTGCTGGCTGCCCCAGACACTCGTCAGTCAGAATGACGGCCCAGCCAGTTAGATGGCCCAGCCAAGGCCGTGTCTGCATGTGTCTGCACGTCTGGGTTCACCCCGGCCTCGCCAATAGCCATAGATCACTCTAGTATTTGCTAAAAATGGTTACGATTCTGTTTTGGTTACTTTTCCAGCTCCTAAATCGGTGCCTTGGGGAACCGGCCAATTGCGTCTCTACTGGTTTGCACAGAGTGTTCTTCTCCTTCCTCGGCAGCCGTGCCAAACAGCAGGGCGGCGCTCAGACCCCGCGGGACGCCGCACGTGCTTTTGCTTGGCTGTCCCTCTGTGGCCAGGCTATGTTCCTGTGCGCCCATTCTTAGGAAAAGCGCAGGTTTCAGAGAGAGACTCCCTGAAGAGTAGTCTAGCCCTCCATTTAAAATAAGATAATCTATTCGGAGGTGGTGGGGGTGGCAGGATAGAAAGGTGGGGGTTTTCCCCGGGGGCCTTGCCAGCTTTGGGGACCCTACCCCTGTTCTCCAGAGAGCAAGGAGACCACATTCACATCCTCCGGGTGAGACCATCGGTTCAGTAAATGCAGAAATTTGGATGAAGGCTAGCTTGGCCTCGTGGAGGAGGGGGGGGGGTAATTTCTCTCTTCCCAGCTTCGGACATAGGCCACGTCTCCTGTTGGAGATAATGACAATGATAATAAGTCATTTACGAATTATATTAATTATCGTAATAGCCTGCAGGGCCAGCCGGCCGGCCTGCTGCGGCAGTCCACGGAAAGCAGCTAGCTCTCGGCCGTATACCCCCCCCCCCGGGGGCCAAGGATTTTCCAGATTAGGGTCAGGAATTATTCGGGATTCCATGTCCCCTGCTGTAAAA
The DNA here is from genome assembly GCA_026780765.1 of Petrocephalus schoutedeni. Taxonomy (NCBI): domain Eukaryota; kingdom Metazoa; phylum Chordata; class Actinopteri; order Osteoglossiformes; family Mormyridae; genus Petrocephalus; species Petrocephalus schoutedeni. Next base: position 3,300,920 of record JAODKL010000044.1, read on the forward strand.
TTTTCTTTCAGAGAGAAGAGACCCAGAAAACAGGCGTGATGGCTAGGCAGATTAGCTAACGCTACAGCCCTGCTAGGAAACCCCAGGACGCAAAGGATTCTGGGAGGGGACGATGACAGATGGTGGTGGTGTGCCGCAATAGAGAACATCCACCAAGCCTTCGGGGCTTTCGGGGCTGGGGGGGGGGGGGGGGGGGCTCACGTGCACGCTGCCCTCTAATGAATTGCCTGCCAGGATGGGAAAGATGTAGCTGTTGATTCCTAAGCGGCGGCCCGGAAGAAAATAATTTTCTATAAATATATATATTTTAGCTCATTTATGAGATCAGTCCAAAATAAATGCAGAAGGAACACACTGTTCGCATCTGGCATTTATATTGCGGCTTGCGGGGAAAAGCCGAAGGAAATTGTTTCCGGCGCTCTCCACGCACAGTGCGGAGGCCAGCAAACTGCCGTGCCAGCCGGAGCGGCCGTTTAGAGGCGGGGCAATCCCCATGACCCCTTGCCGACATGGCTGAGGCTGCCGGCGGCACTAAGTGTAGGCGTGTGGCTCGCTGGTTTCTCCCTGAAAGCGAAAGCGCCGCCCCTGTGGTCATGTGAAATATGGCCCTTGGTTCACTGGCTGTCATCTGTTAAGTGGGGTCCTCCCTAAGCTGACGGGTCAGCCCCGAGTGGCGGGGGGGCGGGGGTGTCCACCACCTGGTTAATGCATTGGCTTGTGCATGTGTCCTGCTGGCAGCCATGTGGGGGGGGGGTAATTACTGTCCACACCCCCCCCCCCCCAATCCCTCCCCAAACTCCCCTGGAAGATGGAGTATGACAGTCCGGGTGAACTCTCCCAGCAGGTGCCTGATGTCCACCCCTGAGCCGGGCAGACATTCTGCACTCCCAGCCGGGAAGGGGGGGCAGGGGTGCTGCGCGCGGGGGCTGTGCCTTTAATCTCCCACCACCACCACCGCAAAAGGCCACACCGTTCTCTGTCCCCAAGCCTCTCTATTCCTTGCATCTCTGTCGCCGTCGCTGGGCCCTCCACACACAGACGGCCCACGGCCGCTACAAATGTGGGACACTGCATCGTCACATCGCCAAGGAAACTGGTGCACTGGTTACCACGGCAGCCCCTCCCAGGATGCTATGATCAGCACATTTTTTAGCAGGCTACCCGGATGCCTGCAGCGCCCACCCCGGCCCTGCAAAGAAGCCATCTCATCGAACCTCGATGCTTGAATTATTTTTTTTTTGCAATGTACTGCAGTGGATTCAAGCCCGCCCCCACCCCAGGGGACTTTAAAATCGGACAGCAGTTGGGTCCAAATATACCCAAGTCCTTGTCCGGGACATTCAAACGTGCACGCTCGTTTGCCGTTCACTTAATTGGTGCAGATCGACTCAAAACTTGCAGCGCTAACAGTTGCCTCAATTAGCTCTTTCTTAGTGAATGTTCCGGTCAGTTTTGTCATGCTAAATTTAAGCACTCGTTGGAGCCACGGGCCAATCAGAGGGCTCCCTGTGGAGTTTGCTGCCTGTGGGTTACTTTCGACAGTTGTTTGATTAATCACTAAACGTGCACCTCCAGCCTCTCCAGCCTTGTTTGGCTCTGCTTCCTCACCCTATCTAAATGGATATCCATGCCATGTATGTATGTTAGCTGGGGGTGTGCAACAAACACTGTACACCTTAGCTGTTAGGCGACCTTAGCACACAGCACCATCTCAGCATAGCTTAGTATACCTTAGCTGTTAGGCAAACTTAGCACACAGCACCATCTCAGTGTAGCATAGTATACCTTAGCTGTTAGGCGACCTTAGCACACAGCGCCATCTCAGCATAGCTTAGTATACCTTAGCTGTTAGGCGACCTTAGCACGCAGCACCATCTCAGCATAGCTTAGTATACCTTAGCTGTTAGGCGACCTTAGCACACAGCACCATCTCAGCATAGCTT
>JAODKL010000044.1:3308994-3322263 GCA_026780765.1 Petrocephalus schoutedeni
CCCCGCAGGCGGCATGATAAACAGAGAGGAGACGGGAAGACGGATACCCCCCCCCCCCACCTCCCCGGCCGCCCTGACACCTCACCAGGAATTAACCGTACCTGCGCTGACAAGGCGCCCATTGTTCAGACAGCCCTGGCGAGGGTGGTGGGGGCAGCTGTGGGGGGGGGGGGGGTCTGGGGTCGAGCGACTCTGACCAGAATCAGTGCACATGCAGCCTCACACACACTGATGCACACACAGACACACACATTAACACAGACACGCAGCTGCGCACTCACTGATGCACACAGACATACTCTCCAGGAGGTTTCAGTGAAACAAAACGCAAAGTAAACATGTTTTGCATGTTTAAGATGGCAGTAAAACTGAGCAGCGGTTTCCTTCTGTGTGTGTGTGTCTGTGTGTGTGGGTTTGCATAGATCAAAATGCCCCCAAAGTGTGGTAAAACCTGAAATTTCCCTACTTTTCAAGGCCCCATTTGGATAACTTCAATTTTATAAAAATCTGCCAATGCAATCAAAAGACTAAAAATTCCAGAAGTCTTGTATTTAGTTTGATCTTGGTTATGGTTAGGGCTGGGTAGGGGTTAGGGTTGTCATTGCTGGGATTAGAGTTTTTCCCATTGATCCCCACAAAGATATGAATATAAAGGGTGTGTGTGTGTGTGTGTGTGTGTGTGTGTGTATCCTGTCCACCTGCCTTCCTGCCCTCCTCATCTCCATGTGTTGCTGCTTCTCTCCAGCTCCTGTGGTCACGAGCGCTGGCCCCAACTTCTCCCTCGGGGAGCTGCAGGGACACCTGGCCTATGACCTCAACCCCACGGGCGTCGGCATGAGAAGGACGCTCCCCAGCACCTCCTCCAGTGGGTTAGTACGGCCCCTCCCCCACCCGAACCCGTCACCCTGCGGCAGTCACATGACATAAGATGCTTGCCAGTGTCAGTAAAATCTGTCTCAATAAACAATGTCATCTGCAGCGGGGTTATCGGAATGGCCTGGGGCCGGTGGCACTGCTATTGGGCTGCTGGATCCCTAACATTGATTAACTAATTAATAAGTGACAATCTCAAGCCATGTAAAACGTAGATGTTACCACGAGTCATTCTACGGACTGATATGGGCTATGTCATTTAACGGATCAGGCACATAAATGAGACACAGCCCTGTTGCACTGTACATCTACACTGCGACCGCAAAGCCAGGCAATTATGCAGCGCGGCGTGTTGCAGCATATTCAACAGGCCAACACAGAGCCTACTGTCCTAGTGTCACTGTCCCTTTAAGAGTGTCCCTGTCCCTTTAAGAGTGTCCCTGTCCCTTTAAGAGTGCCCACACACATGTGTATCAACCTCCCCTCATCCTTTTAGCATCGACCCACCCCTTTAACATCCCCTCTCCCTAAAATACAGGAGCAAGAGGCACAAGTCAGGGTCCATGGATGACGACATAGACACCAGCCCCGGGGGGGAGTACTATGCCTCACCCAGCTCCCCCACCAGCAGCTCCCGAAACTGGCAGGAGGAGATGGAAGGAGGTGAGCATCCCACTGCCTAGGGCTGCTGCGGTTTTGACCGCTACCCACAATGCAGTTTCCCAATAACACTGGTTTATAATGCTAAATGGCTGACTTATGAGTAATGTGGTCCCTGACTGTGCTGTGCTGTAGGACGACTCATAGATGCCAAGGCTAAAGAGGGAAGCTGTTTGGTAAAAAATCAGGAAGGGCTGGTTTTTCCCCGAGTAGCAGCCATGATGCTCGTTAACTGGGTGCGGCTTATGTGGAACTGGGTTTGTCAGTCGGATCGTCCCGGAACAGCCATTGTGAGGCGTCTGTGGTCCCCTGCAAGGCTTGTTTTGGTATCTGAGGAGATCTGTGCTCCCAGTGCTGCCCCCGTTACTCGGAACGCAGACAGCCTCAGGCTGTATTCCATACAGTAAATCTGGAATATTACACAGGCTTGTCATTTCTGATTTATTGTGTTTTTCTGGTATCAGCAGATTTCCGAGGGAGTCAGTCGGTTCAGGATCGCGGCGTTTATCAAGCTTAAATTTCGCTTTAATTTCCCCCCTGTACCCCTAAATAGGATTTCAGGAGACGTTATAAAAAAAAAACAATATGGATGTTTGGCTTGGAAACTCGTTGCTTAAAATTGAACCTGGGGTCCTAATTTATTTATAAAGTCATTTTTTTTTACCTCAGAAGCAACTCAAACTGAAAATTCATGTTCTAGGACGTAGTGCTGAATGTAGGGAGCATTTTGGGGGCTTTTATGGCGCATTTTTTGGGGCTGTTGCCTCTGCAGCGGTTGGGACGATTTGGCAGTGCGTTTCTGGCTCTGCTGTCTGGATGGGGCCGCTATATACCCTCCACTCCTGCCCCCGACCACGCCGGGCACGGAGCAGCTCGCCAGAAGATTTGGGGGGTCAGAGTACAGGACTGCAGCTCGGTAATAAGATTGTTTGGTGGCTGGAAAGATAATGAAATTGAGGCAGCCATAGTGCATAGGGGGTGGGGGGGCTGCAGGATGGAGAGTTTCACCTATGCCGGGCGAGGGGGGGTACAGGGTGGAGAATAGAACACATTGTTGCAGCGGGGGGGGGAGGGGGGGTGTCCAACCTGATGTCAGTGCTTTGCAGGGATGGTGCCGCTCTCTTCAGCGGAATTATGGCTACGCAGGTGCTCTCACCAGCAAAGGGGGGCAGCCAGCCCATCGATAACCCCCCCGCCCCCGCCCCGCCGGCCCCGGAGTCCCTACCGGGGTCTCGCTGCACCCACCTCTCACTCCACTCTTTTCCTGTCTAGACGGCCATAACGAGCTCCTCCTTAACGAGGCTTTCAGCTGATTGTCCAGGGGTTTCATGTTACCCGCCGTTGCTCTGAGAAACGATGGCTCGAGGGGCAGAGAGTCCCTACACAGAGAGTCGCATTAGCGTTTGAACACGGGGTGAAAACACTGCCGGTCAGGCCCACGGCCCCAGCCAGGAATCAGCCTTGCCTGGGGCTAAGCGGAACAGGTCTGCCTTTAGCGCTGCAGAGCTGCAGTTACTCTCTGTTAACCTGGAAAGCACTGCGCACTTTCAGCCTACTACACCAAAAAAATAAGCCAGTGTTTCTCATCCCAGTCCTCAGGGACTGCCCAGACAGGCCGCATTTTTGCTGCCTCTCAGCTCCCAGCCAATCACAAACACCAAATACTTGGTACAGATGCGTTGGCAGCTGGAAGGGAGCAAAAGTGTGGACTCGCTGGGGGTCCAAGTGGACTGGTTTAAGAAATACTGGAATAAGGTCCCCCGTGTCTCCACCCGTGGCACCCGTATTTAATCTGCACGTCTCTGACCCCAGCCCCCTGGTGGTCATATGCGGGCAGCACAGCTGTTAAGTTAGCCCTATTACCTATAGGTATGATAGTATGTTAGTTTAATACCTTGATTTGGGGTGAGGGGGGTACATTTTTAATGCAATGCAATGTCAGTCAGTCGGCGCACATTTTTGGCAAGATCATGGTATATAGCTTCTCAGAGCGTCGACGGCAAGTGCCACAGAGCGTGGGAGTAACTTTAGGAAAAAGTGCAGTGAGGAGCATGCAGTAACATACTACACGCTCTCCCCTTACCCCCCTCCCCCATCAAGGGATGTCCCCGACAGTGAAGAAGACGGAGATGGACAGCCCCTCCCCACAGGACAGCTCCCCGCGCCTCAGCTTTACGCAACACCACCGGCCGGTCATCGCAGTCCACAGCGGTGAGCTTCTGTCTCCCACCCACGTTTCCTGTCACCTAGCAATCACTCTTGCCTGGAAACCGGCGGGTGAGGTCACTTCCTGGCTAGTTCATGAAGCATTTGGCAATTCATAAATGGGGTGAAGGAGCAAGACTGCGTCAGACCCTGCTGGTAACCCCAAGGGCTTAAAAAAGACGGCAAACTTTTTACCTTAAGAGGGCGTTTCCCAATCCGGACCTCGGGGACCCGCAGAGGGTTCGTATTTTTGATCCCTCCCAGCTCCCTGCCAAACAGTTCACATTTCTGAGGGAGCAAACGTGGACTGTCTGCAGGGTCCCCAGGACCGGATTGGGAAACACTGGCTCAGGGAAGAGTGGGCTCGACTTCACTGGGTAGAGGTCGACTGTGTCGGAGACAATAAAGTTAGAGACAGACAGTAACCCCAGAAAGGGCAAGATAGGAGGCAGTTACTGTCAGAATCGTTCTTGTCACAGCCGGGCCTGAAGTGAAGGACTCCACATGTGTGACAGTGTAACAATAACACAGTGACAGTACCCATAGCTATGCCTGTCATCTTATCTGTCTCGCTGCGAGCATGGGTGCGGCTCAAGGTGTCCTGTTACAGGTGAAGTCAAGTCGGACCTCATAGCCCGACGTCCCGGCAGCTGCCGGCTCTCTGTGCTGCGGCTGACCGCATACCAGGTCGCTTCGGTAAAATCCCAAGCTTTTCCGCAGCTAAGCAACTGATGATGCGTAAACAACAACACAGGAGTGATGGTAACTAATGGCAACGCCATCCCAGGTGTGCCGACGCAGGGCCGGCAGCTAGAGGGGCGCCTCCCTGTGGCCAAACGGCTCTCGATTAGGGCGGCGGCTAAGCGCTAACGGCGGCCTTCACTGCCTCGCGGGTCCTTTCCCCGGTTCTTTGGTCGTTGTCCCCCCCGTGCGTAGCCTGTGCTGGGATGCCGTCCCTCTGATTCTGCAGCGTCAGTTTGTCATTTTTAATCATTGACCATTTTTAGCATTATTCCATTAAATTCTCATATAGCCTTTAAACTATCCTGTCCTGTATGATTTAAGTGACACTATGATACATGTGCATTACCTGTACTGGTGCCCTAGGCATCACCGCTGGCATCTCCGTCTGAAACAAAGTGAAATTGGCCTAGAAGCTGGCACCCTAGACAGCCCCCTGTGTCGCCTAATGGATTGACCAGCACTGGTATTATGTTATGTGATTAATATTGTGATAAATGACTTGCTCTGTCTGTCCCTCTCGTACCACCCCACCCCCACCCCTGCAGGCATCTCCAGGAGCCCTCACCCCTCCTCGTCTTTGCACTTCCCAACAAACCCCATCCTCCCCCAGGCGGCCTCCACCTACTTCCCGCACACGGCCATTCGCTACCCGCCGCACCTCAGCGCACAGGACCCACTCAAGGACCTGGTGTCCCTGGCCTGCGACCCCTCCAGCCAGCAGCCTGGCCCGGTGAGTGAGGGAGTAAGTGAGCGTGGGTGTGAACGAGTGCTGTCTGTCACCCCCTGGCTGTGAGGAGCGGTACTGTGTGTCGCTAACCCCCCCCCCCCACCCACCCACAGGCTGAGTGGAGGGTCTATTGGTTGTCCCACCCAATAACTCAGTTGTCCTCCATGATTGTGTCCTGCCCTGACTACTACCAGAGCACGTTTTTGAGCCAACCATAATTGAGGTGCCATAATAACAGAGGTTCATCAGTTATTTAACTTCTTCTAACCTGCATTGAAACACAGCAATAAATATTCACCTAAACAAAGCACTGTGCTGTGATGTAATCGTAACATTCATCGCTCTTAATTTCTTTTTCATTTTGTTTCCAGTTTATTGCATCGCTGATGTCGTCTGCCGTTACTTGGGAATGATCTCTTGTGCCATCCTAGTGACCTCATTTCCGATCACATGACCCATTTAGCAATTTTGTCTCATTGTGCTGGCTGCCTGGCGCTGGGTTTGTGTGTTTTCTGGATGTGCAAGCAAGTGACGCGTCTTCCGCGAAGGGTCGAGCGCTTAGAGAGTCGCAACATTGCTTGGTAGGTGCGTGAGCTCTGGCTTTTCGGAGGGCCCCTGCTGGCTGTTTCACCTGAAGGGACAGAAGCAAGCTGAACACAGAACGGCATACGCTTACGTGTGCGAGTTTGCGGCCTGGGCGTCTAACGGCGAGCCATTGGTGATAGTGCTCCCAATGCAGAGTGACAGTGACCATTTCGGCTCACCTTGGCGTGTACGGTTGGGCTCGAAGGTGACTCTTGTAAACTGGCCAGCTGCTAGTGAGGGGAGGCTGAGGAGGCATGGGTGCTAACGGCCGGTCGTTCGCGGGTACCGTATCCATAGCAACACCGTCACGTGCACCGGGCCTGGCAAGAGTGCTGCGTCTTCTTTGTCACGGATAACCATCTCGAAAGGCCACGGTGCCCATGTGAGTCCGCTAGGATCCCCAAAGATGTTGGGGCTCAGTTGGTGGTGGGGGTGATACCTCACTGCGTTTTAAGGATCCTTTGACCAATTCCACGGCAACTCGACATGGCAACTGTCGGCCTCGGTGACCCCCAGCACTGGATAGCATTTCTCCATGTCTTCCCAACTAAAGGAGCGGGTTTTTTTTCCCCCCAATGTCCACTGTGAGCTGAAGGGGGCACATCCATCCATCTCCCCATTCTAGAGGGGGATCATTGAGATCCCCCAACAACCCCACTCCCTAACCACAGACTGGCACCCCCTCAAAAGCTCATGGCTGTCTAAAGCCAAAACGGTGGGTGGTGTGACATATTTATAAAAAGGGGGCCAGGCCAAAGGGCCAGCGGGTGCTGGGACCCTCCCGCAGCGTCGCTTACGGGGAGGAGAGAAAGATAAAGAGAGATAGAGAGAGAGGGGCGTGGCCCAGCTGAACTGTGCTCTCTCTTGGTTTGCAGTTGAACGGTAGCGGCCAGGTGAAGGTGCCCAGCCACTACATCTCCTCGCAGATGCTGGCCCCACCACCGCACCCTGCCATGCCCCGCCTGACGCTGCCACCCGACTCCAAACCCGCATCCACCACCTCGGAGGGAGGGGCCAGTTCTCCCACGTCACCCAGTAAGTGCGCCCGTCCCCAGCCACGGCCGCTGAACACCCCTAGCTACTGACGGCTCCGTGCCGGGCAGAGAGGCGCGCAGGGCAGGTGGTAATGTGTCCATTTGGACCTTCCAATATGGTGAGAGCGACCGTGGACGGGGGAGGGTACAGTGAAGATCGGGGGGGGGGGAGGGGCGGGCACAGGCATCACGGCGGTTGTGGTTGGCTCAAAATCGGCAAAAGATGAGAGGGCGGGGCTGGAGGTTCGGTGGTAGGCAGGTGCAGAGAATGACCCAAAGGGGGCAGTACAGTTCACGCTTCCCACAGCTGTTTTCCTGTCTGTTCTTTCACCATCATTTATCATTTCTTAAATATTCGTAAGGCCGCTCCATCTCAGTTGGGGTGATGGGGCTCCCCACTGAAGTGGGAAGGTAAGGAAATTGGGGGATGAGGTGAGGGGTCTCCTAATCATCCCAGAGAACAACCAACCATGGCCGGGGGACCCCTACTGTCCATGAATTGCTCTCTGGATAAAAGGCTAAGGTGAAATGGTACCCACCGACAGCTGTGAAGATCACGCTACCCTGCTGGGATTGAGTGGAACCAATGAAACAGCGAGCAGTGTAACATGACTGATGTACCCTTATTTACCCGGTTCTGGTATCCCCACCAAGACACCGACCAACGTTGGACGCGTTCCTGAAATCGGCGATGGACCCGCTTGGGCGGAACAGGGATGTGGGTCACCACGGCAACATGACAAAGCCGATTCCAGGGTGCTGTTGGCTGTGGGGCTTCACCCCGAGTCTGATTATGAAAACAGCACCCCCCACCTCGATTTGGTGGATGGGTCTGATGTGTGACTTTTTTAACCAGAAACTCTTAATTATCCATGGTAACTAATCCCCAGGAAGATTGGCCTTGAAACACGAAAGCTGATTAGCCGCTTGGTGCTGGTGACCTGTCTAGGATCGGAGGGCGGCTTATTTCCAGGGAGCCGGATGATTTACACCAGGCCCCAGCTCTTTCGTAGCCAGTGCTAGTTAGTCCATCTGGACTCGTCACCCTCTCGCCGCCGCGTCTTGGAAAGCTGACCCAAAGTTCAGTGGGTGGATCCAGACCTGACAGGTCCCCCGCCTGAAGACCAGCGATGTTTGTTTTTGATGCCGAAGCATGCTAAGAGATAGGCCTTGCAGGCGCGCCCACAAGCCCCGCACTCCAAGCAGGGCCGGCCTTGTTGGAAAAGGTGCCTGGTGCCGTCAAGGGAAAGGGGGCGAAGGGGGGGCAAGGGTGATTAAACGACGAGGAAGTTGGATGGTGTCCACAAGTGTAGGTTAATCCTGGCTGAATTGCAGCTGGGCTGTCATACAGGTTTGATGTATGGGTGTTTATGGTCTCTTTCTCTCTCTCTTGCTGTCTTCCTTCATCACAGCCTACTCAGCCCCCGGGACGCCCCCTTCCAACCGTTCCTTTGTAGGTATCGGAGCTCGGGACCCTGGTGCGCTATATCAGGCACAAGTAAGAAACGTCTCTGGTTCTGTGAGGGTTGGGCCTCCTTTGTGTGTGCATCTGTGTCTTTTATGGTCTGTAGGATCCACCTTGCTGTGTTTGGTCCTTCTCTGGTTTGGCCTGCATCCCTCTTTTTCTGACTCTTTGGCTGTTGCACACACACGCAGTCCTGGAGAACCACTGTAGCTTAGCAACTGGCTGTGACCCTAAACAATTGACTCAACCCTCTATATCCTACGCCTTTTCCCATATATGAATTTATGTACTGAAGGAATTCAAATAACTCATCGAACTGGCAACCTGTCATATTTAGGGTCCAGCATTCTTAAACTGCTGCTTGATGTTATGAACAGCTTGGTAGTCGTAGATGAATGGTAACCAGAGACACGATGCTGCCCAGATGCCATTGATCCAGCCCAGAAGCTCAGAACAGAGCCTTAGGGCTGCATCGACATTGACTCTACCTAAGGTTTCATGCTGTCTTTGACTTGCTGCCTAGTTTTGGCCTTGAAACTGAGGCAGATTATCTCAGGAAGTTTAGGGCAGGGCAGAGCCACATTGATGCCAAGGCTCAGGGTCAGGGAGGGCCATCATAGGGAATTTGGCGATTTCGGAGGGAAACTGAAACGGTGGCCTTTGCTTTTGTGAGTGGGTGCTCACACCGAGCCATGTCAAAGCCGGGAGATGAGCTCCGAGTCATGGGAAATTCTCAGGATCTCCTTACCCCGGGAGCTACTCGGGAAAGAGGAGACGGAGACCCAGAGGGCCCATCCTGGGCGTGGTCTGTGGCGCTGAGGTCCGTGGATGTCTGGTTGCCAGGGGAAACCAGACATGATGTAATTGCAGGACAGGCATGTTACTTGAGCAAGTGGAAGTGGGGGAGGCTATAAAAGAGAAGAAAATGACAGGGGGGGGAGCTCCTATTGAAAGCTTCAGCACCGTTTTGGGGGGTGGAAGTCCCAATAGCTAGAGACAGTCGTCTGACCCTAACCCTAACCCTAACCTTAACTTGGCACTAAAGTCAGTAAAGGTGAAGAGAGCAGTAAATATATATTACAGGTGGTCCAGCGAGTCCCGCGGTGAAGAGATGGATAGAGCAGCTGGTCCCAGTGCTCAGCCCAGCCCGGCCTCATGCTCTGCTCTCCAGCCCAGGCCTTTGTTGTGCGGCCAAGTCGTGCAGAGACGTCTAGAGTCTCTCAACATCATACCACGAGCTGTGTTTCCGACCCACCCGCTCAGATGCTGCACCCCTCCTCATCAAATCTGGGACTCTTACACGACTTCGAGTCAAGGAGGTCTTTTACCGGAGTTGTAGACATGGCAGTAATAGACAGAAACCAGTTACGGTGAGCGCTGTGGTCAGGGAAGGCATCCGGATCCCATTTGCATGAGTTCTCGAGGGCGTCATGTAGACCAGAGCAGTTCTGCAGCTGGCTGTGGATCAGGTGACCGGCATGTCTGCGGGAAGCGGTCGACACAGCGAATCGATCCACACATTGGGACAACTGGCCACGCGGTCGCTCCGGGGGCAACCGGGGCGGCTGGCAAAGTGAGCCGCAAATTACCGAACTCGTTAAGGGAGCCGACGTCAACCAAAGGGCTTTCAGATTGACCGCCAGTGGCTTTCCAGAGATTTTTTTTCTTACTTCTGTGGCTGCCACTGGCTGCCTTTCCAGTGGCTGCCAGAGAATGACATTTCATTAATTTGTTCCAGCTCTTTGGCAAAGTGTGCCTGGTACTACCCCTCGGCGGCCTTGACCTGTGTCCAGAATTACCCGATTCCCCAGAATTTTTCCAAAATGCAGGTTATGTGCAGGTGGTATGCTGAACCAGAAGCGTCAGTACCTTTCAAAGAATAAGAGCAATAAATAAATGTGACAGTTTTCGGTGCCGTGACGCTCAAGCATTAAGCTGCCATTAATACCATTTGTATCTGTTCCCGGCCAAATCTTCCCGTCCTTGATGTGGAGCAATGCGTCATGCTGGAGCAGTTCCTTCCAGAATTCGCCCTCGGCGTAGTTGCCAGCCCGGGCGGCTCAAGAGCGGGGCGTGTGCCAGCCTGCCACCTGCTGGGGTGAATGATTCTTCACAGGGCAGATTTGAACCCAGTTAACTAGCCAAATGTCATACATTGCTGTGCATTTTTCTGGCCTAGTTGGACACTGTGTCTGCAGATATTTACCAAAATGACAGAAATCTTTATAGAGCAATGGGACAGTCAAGCGGAGGGGGACATCCCCGGCCATCATCTGTCTCAGAACCACATACCCGTGCCAACCCAGTCGCTCACCTGGGCGATCGGGAAGGAGGCCCAGTCTCCGGACGTGCCGTGAAAGCTCTCAGCGGGAGGCTTGTGCTGCAAATGGTCCAACTACAAGCTCAGAAATGAGAGGTCGGAGCAGCAGGGTAGCCTTTGATGTGGAAAGGTTTGGGAGGCAGCCTTCCCAAAATGAGAGGGGATACTGGTTCCCCCTAGTGGTGGTGTGATGGGAGATACACTAAAGCCTGTCCTAAACACCCATGCGATGTATGCCTTATATCACGCTGTATTTCCAGCAAAAGCTTGCACTAAAGTGTCGGCAGCCCCCAGAGGCCATCAGTGGTCCTGGGTGTGAGACGTTACGGCGAGTTCCAAAGGAAATTGGCTAGGTGGGGAAGGGGGGCGGAGCCTGAGCTTGGAGACTTCTGGTTTTTCATTCCCTGTCGTAATGAGGAGTAAGCTAGCCCACCAACCCCACCCCACCCCCTTCCTGCTACCACCCCGCCATTTTACGAGATCAGTGGAACAGCGTCCAGTTCTGTGGTTCATTCGAGGTGGTGGGGGGGGGCTGTTTAAAAGTTTAAACCTTGATGAGAAAAAAGGTCGGACTGGGAGGGAAACAGCCGGGATTTGAAAAAATCCCATTCCGTCGGATTTTAGGAACACTTCAGGGCGCCGTGAGCCAAAGCCAGGATCTTGTTAGGATGTATTTTTAAACGGCTCTGATCGATTCCTGCTGCGATCTCACGTTGGTTTTTTAATACCCCCTTATTTTTAATGGCTGATGTTTTTCCCGCTCTTCGAGCAGACCGGGCTAAATGTTCCGAGGATTTCAGGGGAGAGGATAAGTCCTGCATGGGCCAGTAGGGGGGGGGGTGGTGTCAGGATAAGTATCTGGGAACCATGGTGGTTCATTATTCATGGCCGAGACCCCCCATTGAAAGCAGAGGCTGGGACCCCTACCAGCAATGTGTGATCACATAAGTAGCTCAGGAGTGAGGAGCTGGGCCAGGTTCATATTTATTTCTCTGCAGGGGGTCCTCCTACGGTATTTTTCACTTGAAATGGGGCGGGAGCCGCATATATTTTTCTCGATGTAGATCTGTCTGAAATACTAGCATCACTCCAATTTACGAAATGCCCTAAGGACCTATAGACAACCCTTCAGCTGCTATATAGACCCCCCAGAGGTGTTGGTAGGAGTGATGGGCCCTTGGCTTTTTGGGCAGGGTGTGCCGCTCTGAGGGTTATGATGCTGTGCTTGTGATCGGAAGGTTGCCAGGTCGAATCCCGGAGTTGTGTGATTTTGGTCTCTGGGTTCCCGGGCCAGATCCTTAACCCCCAGTTGCCGACCTTGCTTTCTTTGTCGCGCGTCACCTTTGATCAACGCGTCTCATGAATTCAGTACTTGTTCATTTCTGATCAGGCCGGGGCCGTTGGGGTGAGGGGTGCGGTCAGGGGTGTTCAGTGCACTGAGCTCAATCTTACCCTCCGACGCGTCGGCTGGAAGAATCGGCGCATCGTGGCGACGGCGGCGGCCGCCGCGGCGCCTTTCATCTTCGGTTTTAATTAAAATCGCGCGCGCGCGGCTGTTTGCCTGCACCGCGGCATGCGGCGCTCCACCCTCAGTGCACTCACATGACAGCTAATGACAAACAGAAATCAGGCCGCTTTTGTTAGGAAAAATAATTAGCGAGAGAGGCCCCATAAGGTAAGCTGAAGTACGAACACACACACACAGTCTGTCTCTTAAAGAATCAGCCCTTTCAGGTGAGGCTGGCCTGGGGGCTGTTTTCTTTCATTGTCTTTCCTTGGTAATTTAATTAAAAATGTACACAGACGCCCGGCTCAGTCTCCTGAAGTCTCTGAGTTTAACGGCGCACTGGGAGAGTGGGCTGACTCTCTCCCACACGGCGTGATCCTCACTAATGTCATTACAGGAAACATTAACCCCTGCCACAATCCGCTAACAGTATGCAGCCCCCCCCACCGCCACCGGGGGCACAGCTGTGCATGCAGGTGTCCCCCCACCCCACCCCCTGCACCTTGACACAGCACCACCTTCAGTCCAGCGCGTTTTCTAACCCTCCAGCTGCTTCAGCCATGTGTGTGTGCATGTGTGCGTGTTCCATAGAAATTAATGGGCAATCATCATTAAGATATGAATACCTGGACTTCTGTGTCTGTGTCTCTGTCTGTCTGTCTGTCTGTCTGTCAGCGAAGCCTCCATACCAGATGGATCCTTGCCCCGATCGCTTACATTCTGACTTTTCATTATTCCCTCTCTCTTTCAGTCCTGGTACCTGGGGAACTGAAGAACACTTATGGACAAGGACACATGGATATGAGATTATAACTGTTTTCTGGAATTTTGGACATGATGCAAGAGGGAAACACAAATTTATATACACATACAGTATACACACATATATGTGTGTGTGTGTGTGTGAGAGTGTGTGTGTATATATTTATATATATACTTATATACATATTATATATACACACACACCTTTATAAATCATGATACAATATGTTTCAACTGGCCTTTTGAAGGAAGAGGATGATTAGACTGATAAAAGGCAGAAGAGGATGAAGAGAGGGGCAGTTACGCTTCTTTGCTGGCCCCCCGGCACACGGGAATAAGAACCCGGCCCCCAGCATCCCCCCCCCCCCCCCCCCCCCCCCCCCCACC
>JAODKL010000044.1:3322276-3332977 GCA_026780765.1 Petrocephalus schoutedeni
CTCCCCGCCCCCCCCCCCCCCCAGCTCAGCTACTTAATGTTCTGCTTCCTCGTATATGCAAAATGACATTTTTTTTTCCCCTGACGGCGGATGTGGGGGGCAGAGGTGTTCCTGGGATCCAGGGCTCCAGGAGTCTGCCCTGGCAGAGACCCACAAGGGGTCACAAGAGAGGAATGTTTCAAAGGTTTTTTTTTTTGTAAATCCACTTTGTTTGACAATCATTTATGCCTCTGCTGTTCATCTCCTTCGCCCGAAGGGGGCGCCCTTTTCTGTAACACTCAGCGGGCCATCGCCGCTACGGACGTTAAAGGTTGCTGCCGTATCCGCTGATGGCCGCTAGCATTGAGCCGGTCAGCACACGACGGCAGCGGTCAGACACGGTGAGGTCTGGGGCAGCCGGGGTGAAATGGGGGGGGGATGTGGCAAGCTAAAGATGGATGTTGTTGGGGTGGGTGGGGGTGATGATATGTATGAGCTGTCAAATAGCCACAGCCCTGTCCGAGAACCGGTTAGCGGTTCAGGGTGGGACACAAAAGTGCCCCCCACCCAGCTCAGCAGCGATCCTCCTCCATCTTTCTGGAGGTTTACCCCCACCTGTTCCCCGTTACCCGAGTACGGGGGTTACAAAAAGCCCAGCAAAGTCTTGTCTCTCCTGAGAATACTCTCTCTTTAATTAGTATTTTCTTTTCTGGGGAAAATTATAAAATAATCCATGTTGTTGTTCATCCCCTCTCTGACCTCTGACCCCTGCCGGGCGTGTTAAACATGCAGCGGATCGTGGTTTAGTTAGCAGGTTAGCAGGGGTGTCTGGTGAGGCCATAGGTGAGGAAATCTTTTCTTTTATTATGTATTTAGTTTAAATGTCATTGGAAATGAAAGGCATTGCACTACTTTAAAGTTAATTTCCTTCTTTAGCAGCTATTTTTTAATGTTTTGGCGTAATCGTTTTGAGATGCTGCAAGACAGACGTAGTCGATAGAATTTTTAGAGCTAGTGAGTAGACTTTTGCGTTCTTTTGGTAGCTGGGTACATTACTTTTGAGCGTTGGCTTCCAGAAAGCTCCTCATACAATCGGAACTGTTAATGGCACCCTGCGGTCGCGTCCCCGTGTGTGTCTGTGATTCAGGGGGGTGTCAGGGGGAGCCCGGCTTTTGTGCATTTCTCCTGTCGTTTCCTGTCAAACCTTCCTTTCGAACATGCGACCGGACGTGGTCAGGATTCCACATCATGGATCCTCAGGCCTGTGGCCACCCACAGGTCCGTCCTGTGTGTCAGTTGGGAGTGTGTGTGTCTGGGCTGAAAGGTTTGCCATTGCTCCGCGCCATCCATAGCACTTGCGGAGCACATGACACAGAGAGCCCAAACCGCGATAATATCAGAATGTCGGGATTCGATGGGACATGGCGTCAGGATCGGACACCTCAGCACCGAACCTGAATCATGAAGCCACGAGAAGTGCCTAAGACAAAGTACGAGGCTCTGTTTTTAGAGGGATGACCCTCAGGAGGCTTGTGGGGGTGGAAACAGAGGTGGGACGGGGATAAGGGCAGGGTTAGGGTGGGACTGAGGGCGGGGACCGGGGGCGGGGTTTAGGCGTGACGCACTACAAGGGAGGACCAGGCGGGACATGCTCCCAGCCCCAGGCTCTCTGACGAGTTGCACCTTTCAGACACTGATTTGTGTACACCGGCCTCTATCCGGGATGCTTTTTATACCGCTGGGGACGAGACGAGAAAAAAAAAACAGAAATAAATAGATCAACCCAAGACAGAGTGACGTTTTTAGAAATCCCTCTACTTTTGCTAACAGCGCTTACATAATCAAACTGACACATATCAAAGCAATATATATAGAAAGAGATACCTGTGTGTATATATATGTATATATATATATATATATATACACATATGTATATATAAAGGTAAAATGGCTTTCAAGGAAAACCCATCCATGCACGTTGATTACTTTGTGATATGATGCTTGGGATTTGCTTTGCGGCTGTGAGCTGAGTCAACACCTGTATTTATTTAAAAAAATACAAATACTTTGTACTAAAGGTGCTGTTATGAAATTCTATATAATATGCATGGTGCTTTATAATGAGGAAAACATGTGAATTTAGCTTTTTTTTTCTTCTTACTCTTTTTAACTGACCAGCGTAACACTTAGAGGAATGCACGGCTGAAAGGCTGTCACTGAAGCCTGCGGGAAGCTGACTGTCCCTTTAACAACCCCGTGAAATAACGAGAAAGCCAGACTGATTGGATATGTCCAGGACGCCGTTGGTTCCATGTCGGTTTTACCCCCCCCCCCCCCCCCCCATAAACTCTATACTTTGCACGAGATTTTATATGCCACATTATGTGCCTTGCCTTTTGGTTAAAAATAATTAACGGATAAAGAAAATATTCGTTCTGTTTTTATGTACTCAGTCTCTGCACAAAAACAAACAAAAAAAAACAAAAAAAAAATGCTGCATGTTGAATGCTTATCTTATTCTAATTAAGAGAATTAATTAAGGAAAGGTTGCCATTTGTACAGAGAAGCATTTTTGAAAACAAGCTTAGGTAAAGGAGTAAACAATGTGAAATAGTTTTTAATTCCTCCGATACTGTAGGGGCGCTAGACTAAGGCTGGGTCTCCTGTTTGTTTTTCCTCCCTCGTTTTCCTGCACTTCATTGTGAATCCTCTGGATCCAGTTTGGTTTTTTTGTCATGCTCGTTTCGGTCCCTATGATCTGTCTTCCAGTTCATACTATTGTAATAATGTATAAAAATATGCAATACCAGATTTTTTTCCTGTATAGATGTCAGAAACATTTGGCTGAAGGTAACTGTTTTTAATGAGTATCTTCTTTCTATGGAATATAAAGCACGTGGGATGATTAGCGGTATTTAAAGGTGTGTTTTTAGTCGAAGTTGACCAAAGGTAGCCTGGTGCACTACACAGTTAAGTGAAGTACGATGTGTCTGTTCTAAGACCAGTGGATCTCTGAGGGCCTGGTCTTTCCCTCTCTGCAGTGCAGCTGTGGGCTGAAGGGTAGGCCGTGGCGAGGGAGCAGGCTAGAGTGGATGTCTGAAACACTGGGCCAGATTTACCACTAGGGCGGCGACATTGCCAACCTTCCATCTACTCTCATTGTGTTCTCTTTGCTGCTGGACCCGCCTAAGTGAAAAACCTATGACGTTCAGACCCCTGATCCTCTGTCCCAGCGTCTGATGTATGAGAGGGACTGACGGTAAATGTTTAGAGGTATGGCCTGGGGGAGGAATTTGTGAGACAGAGGGCAGTTATATCCTTGCCGTTATTCTATGAGGTAGATCCTTGCTTAGACAGGCCAAGCTGAGACCCGGGTCCACAGCGTCACCCCCCAGATACAAATACAACAAAATTACCCGGGTTTGTGGGGAACTAAGTTCCAGAAAGGGGGAATCACTGAGGAGTGGATTCTGAACCTTGCCTAGCTGACTACCTTTGGGTTGTAGGTTACCGGAGCCCAGTTATAGCCTGTGAATTATAGAATTATAGACCCCCCCCCCCACTGGTCTCTTGTACTGAGGGGCCCAGTGTTTCAACGTTCAGCCTCTGTCCGTTACGTCCCCTAGCCATCCCATAATGACACATGCAGACACATGGTGTGTGGGGGGGTGGGGGTGCAGGAGAGAGAACGAGAGAGGCAGGGCAGCACGGCTGCGATACGCTAACTCGGAGCGAGACCGCAGAGCGAGTCGGCGGGGGCCGCGCTTTCAATGGATGAGTCACGCTGGCGGCAGCAAGCAGTGAAATACGCGAGTGCCGCTTAGAAATTGGGTCCCCGGGGGACGCTTACAAATGTGACACAAGTTTGGCGCAACCTCACTCTCATTCCTACCTTGTGAGCTAAGCTGCCTTGCTAGAATGAGGGTTAGGGGTGGGCTTGCTGAGTTGTACCGTTTTACTAGGTTCTATATTATACCCTATTTGAGTTCTCTTTTGTATTATTATTAAACAATGAGAAATGTACAAAAAATGATCCATTGCACTGTCTTGAGACAGAATGTTTTGTGTCGTGAACCACCCACAGGTCAAGTCCTGTTTAGCGGAAATCACAAACAGGCAAATTGGGTTTTTCATATTCCTGTGCTCCATTTGTGTAAGCCGGTGGTGTCTGTGTATTTAGATACGACAACAGGAGAGTACTTGTTTCGGGGACGAGAAAGGGGACGAGCATTTTCCATTTAACTAGTTAGTATTTTCCAGGGTTTTTACTGAAAGATGCAAAGACGCTCCAGTATTTGAAATACGAGACGGTGGGTGATGATTCTTTTTGCCATTTGTTACTCTTTTGTGTAACAGGAGTATTATGGGTAAGGAGGCATTTGTTGCACGCACATTCACCGCGATGGGAAGGGCCAGGTGAACATTATGCAGTATGCAGAACTGGCTCAGCAGCTGGAGTTGGATGGTAGGGCTGGAGGCTTTGTTTACATGCCCATCTTTTTCTTGGGGGGCAGGTGTTGGTGTTTCCCAGCGTAGTATTCTCCCCACCCCCCTGGTCAATAGGGAAGTGCCGGTTCAAAGGCAGCTCTGTCAGATCCGCAAGATGCACGCAGCTGGCAGGTTGCCACCGTGTCACTCAGCAAAGCGTTTTCTATTTGTTTAAAAACGGGATGTGCGGTGTGGCAGGCGTCTCTCCTCTGAGCTATAGGCCAAAACTATGGCTGTCCTAAGAATCCCCCATCCTGGAAGAGTGATGTCAAAACATCAACTGAGCAGATTCTAGCAGCCAATTGCACATCAAAACAGGAAGTCAGACTTCCCTGTCACTACCCCTGGCCCTGCCTTCCTATGGGGGGGGGCAGACCCCTATAGCCTCACCTCACACCTCGTGATGATTTGCACTGTTCCACTACCACCTCTCTGATGCAGCTGGCCCTCCAGCTAGATCACAGCTACGACCAGGAACCTCGGGGGGAGGGGCCAGGGTGCCCATGGTCCGCCCCTTGCATGGCAGCCTAGCCAATAGGGAATCGATACACCATCTAACCCCTCCCCATTTTACACTCAACTCAGCCACCTGATAGAGATGAAAACGTTGCTCCAAGAGCACTGAGAACTTGCAAAACAGCTGTTTTCAAAAATGGCCACCAGTGATAGCTGAAATTACTCCACTTCGCAAAATTCACTGAAAAAAAAATTCAAAAGAATAAAATTCAGTGCAATTTAAAAATTCCAAGCAATCAGCATCGTTTGCTGTGATTGTCATTACTGTAGGGACTCTAATTAACATTAGACCTTATTCTAGAGAACACTGACAGGGTGTATAAACAAAGGAATGCCATGTAAATATATTTTTATAGGAAAGTTGCATTTTTGTGTTTGCTTTTTGTCGTCCTCCGTTTGTTTTGAAGCCATGAATCATGGGAATTTCCTTCCAGGGAGATGCAGTGGAAAGAGTTTGAGCACTACCCACAATGCATTGCTTCAGCAAATACCTTACCTGTCTTTGGGTTACCGTGCCATCACTTTGGCAACAGTCATTTCAGCCTCACCTGTTGTTGTTTTAAGCGGAGTCATCCGCCCGTTTACCCACAAAGGAATATGCAAATTCCATCATTTTCTTCTACCCTTGATCAGCTTGCTGGGCTGTTTTTATCTCCCATTGCCATGCAAGCCTCCAGACCATCCACACACACACACACACACACACACGTACGTGCAACCTTTCTTAGTTGCGGCAAGCCGGCACAATATCCTGGCATTGACTTTCTGGGTGGGAATCATTTAAAGATGTGCTCCTGGGATCTTCCAAACCTAGCCTGAAAACAGATGACGGACAAAACAGAGAAAGAGAGCGAGAGAGCCAGCGAACGAGAGATAGAACAGCTGCTTTAATTTTATTTGTTTTCTTTGTGTTTCTTTCTCCCTCCCTGCTTATTTTATGTGTGACATTAACCGATGAATGTTGCCAGTCCTTTTGGTTTTTGGCGTCTTCTGTGTCTTGGAACGCTCCATGTCTTTGGCGAGGACTGTCCCGTGGGTGCGGCTGATGGGGACCTGGTGTTTCTGGCCTGGTGCCAGTCTCTCTCGCCTTTTGGGTTGCGAGCGGTGCCCTATCCCCTCTGTGATGGCCCAGCGTTTGGACACAGCTGGCATCTTTCTGGGCTCTCAGTGCCTTTCCTGTCATAGCCCTTTCGAGGGTCATCACTCCTCCCTCCTCTGTTCACCTGTGCATTCTGCAACCTGACATACGCTGCCCCCTAAAGGCCGAGCTTTGAAGGTGCGATTCCTGGCTAGATGTGATTAGAATGTAGCAGTAGAGCTTCGATCCTCCAGAACATCATCGTCATTTCAGCCTGAAGCTACTCTTAGCGTTAGAGCCAAAAAGTCTCATTTACGAGTACTGCGGTTTCTTAAACGCCTTCTTTTCTCAGCAGAATCTTTTGGTTTGATAACTTTGGATTTGCCGTATGCAAGGGCTGGACAGCTCGCCGGGTGGGTTCAGACTGTGGGGCTACGTTTCCGTCACCCCCCCGTTGGCGATCCTGGGGGGTTTCGAATAAGTCCCAAAAGAGTGTTTTATTGAGATTTGTTTCTGGCAGCCAGCATGCTGAATGGAGTTGTCCATCCTTGATTCAAACAAGGGCTAAATAAACTGAAGTATCAATGCCAGGCTGCTTCAGGAACGCCATATGCAATCTTCAGTGTGCCGGGGCTCATACTCAAGCCGAGCAGCTCTTGCTTCTGTGTGCTTCCGTAAAGTGATGTCCAGCGTTTAATGTCTAATGAGTGAAACGCATTTCTGTGATGGCAGGAGATGTGAAGTGTCAAAATGAAGAGAGTATGAGTGGCATAACACTCGCGTACAGGAATATGTCGCAGAGCCCCTGTGATGATACCTCAGCCCTTTTGTCTCTACAGGAATGTCTCGTCCTTTGTTTGGGAATTCCCCCTACCCCCCACCCCAAGGAAGATTGTAATGAAATAGCCAAGTATAATGTTCCGGGGCTCTGGGTGTCAAGCTCCGTCTTCAGGCCTAATTGGTCGATAGTAAGACTTATGCAAATCATATGCAAATTCAGGTGATTGGTGGGCAGGGAAACACAAGCAAAGGGGGTGTCACCATGGAGACACAACCTGGCACCTGACATGCAATGCTCCTGCCCCCTGGGAGACAGTGTGGTGGCTGGACTTCACCACTAGGTGGCACTAGGAAGCTGGTTGTGTCTCTTACAACCTGCTGTCTGCCCAGAGTCTGCCCAAGCGATACCAATTTCGTGTTTGCCTAGCCACCCCCCCACTCCCAAAAAGCCTGCAGGTAAACATACGCTGAATAGCTATAAGCAGTAGATACCAAAAAAGTCATTGTGGATAAGCAGTGCCTGTCGTTTGGCTACTGGATTCCTCTGCGCCTTCCTCCCTGGCCGGGAGCCCCTCTGTCTTGTGCTCTGAGGGAGTCGGGTGCAGTTGAGTCCATCACGCGAGCGAGAGTTTCCCCCGCGTCCTCGTTCAGTCGTCCGCCGCGCCCTGAACACGCAGGTTGTCACGATGGGCCCAGAGACCACTTTCTCACAATGACCCCGATCCCCGTGAATTCCTGGATGGAACTGAGCGCACTGACAATCGCCAGCGTCTTAATGTCACCTATAGGAGCTTTGTTATTGGGAACCCCAGCCCATCCCGCAGAAAAAGATCAAAAAATTCTGACAACTGTTTCATCGTCAGTTTCTACAGACTTTCTGTTAGAGAAAATTGGAGCTTAATTACTGTCACTTGAGAAAAAAACAATAACACAATGATCAGGAATAATCTTACATTATAGCCTAAGCATAGATTTCGTGGGGGGGGGGGGCTTTCGTCCCACCGAAAAGGGCTTCGGTCCACTGTGACAACCTGCTTTTCAGATGCTTATGTTCTTGTGGTTTTTTAAAATTTTTTTAAAGGAATTTCTCTTAAGGCATGCTGTTTCAGATTCTCCCTGTGTTGACTTTTATTTTAAAAGCGAAGCTCCAGGCGTTTGTCAAAGAACTCTAATGCAGTGTTAAGTTTTAAGGGTTTATTTTTTGTTTGTTTTTCTCATATTTTTCCAATATTACCATAGTAGATTATCATTAATCGCTTGCTTGCTGCTCAGAAATACTCCCTTCACACCAGAAACAAAGTACACAAATGCTCAGCTCCAGCACAACTCCAACAGACTGTTCAGAAATGGTTCATATTTTGTTTATTTAAAAGGAAAAAAAAAGTCGATGGTCAGATAATACAGAAGATGAATGCAAAGAGACGACAGAATGTCTTCATGCTCCATGACAGCTAGACTTTCCATGTGTTCTGTGTTTTTTTTTTCCTTCTGGTGTGAAGGGATCGTTTTTACATCTTTGACAATATTTGATTATAACGTTGTATTCAGCCATTGCAGTTCGCATATGCTCATGATGCATTACTGGAAGTGAGTATGTTTCCCTATGCAAAAAAAAATATAAGATAATAAACAAGCTATGCTACAGGTCCTTGTTTTTGCCTTGTTTTTGGAAATCTGTCTCCCTGGCACAGTGTTAATTTCACATCCCGCTGGAATCTAACCTCAGACTTGTGGTTATGGATGAAAAATGCAGGTAAGCAAGATTTAACATGCTTTCCCTCTTTTTTTCTTCGGAGATCATTCATTTTTGATATCGTCATGGGCATGAATAGGAAGCTATCCATCTTGTCAATATCACACCGGGCCTAGCCACCGAACCTCATTTCCCACAATTCCCAGGATGCAGTACTTCCCTTAGTTCCAATGAAGCCTCGTGAACGCCATCCGATGTGGGCGATGTGGTGCTTACGCCACCGTTTCAGTCAAGTCCGACATCTGCCTGGCTTTGCCACATTGCACAGAAGGGAGGATGCTCTCACTATACTGGGTCACGTTGAAGGAGCTGGCTACGTTTTGGTGCTCTGGTTTATTAGACCCATTTGGATCCTTCGAGGAAGCTCAGAAAAAAATGAAAATCGACAGATGGACGCTGAAAAAGAAGACAGTGAAAATACAGCTCCTGAGTTTCACACACATGTTTGTCATCAAGCACTGGTCTCCAATCAGTTGCAGGCACAGATTACAAACACATTAAGTTCAAATTAAAAGAATACAACAGTACAAGTGATATTGCCATTTCTGTATTGAATGAGAACAAAACCAAATTAAAAACTGACCTAAAAGCATTGCTTATGAAGGAACTGCTGCTTAAGGGAAGACTGCAGTCTTTCTGCCTCTTTAGGGATCATACTTCATATTACTTTCATAATAAATTTTACTTAAATTACCGTGTACCACGTAGCAGCTGTGGGGAATGCAGCAGCTGGCAGGTCCACAGGGGGCGCCAGTGGCCGCAGTGAGGTGACGGAAAGATCATAGGTGTTGAGTGGAGAGTCAGTGGAAAGCAGGTTTGTGGGCCTAGGGCAGAATAGGTGCTGAGAGCTCAGGAGCTGTAATCCATGTGACTCCACTTCCTCACATTTTCCGCCTCTGGAAAAACATTTTCTGTGCAATTTTCCAGCCCTAATTTGAGTCTCACCTTTTCCAACACTATCTTCTGGGCTCCAAGACAAATACACATTTTAAATGGTGAGTATCCAACTCCCCCATCTCGGGGCTCCAGTGCTGCGGGTGCGCTCAGTGTATTGGTTGAAATTTTAATAAACCTCAGCAGATAATCATGGGTGAAGAGACATTGCCATTATCCTTAGATGTGAACTGAAAAACAAAACTAATTGCAGGAAGTTCTGTTTCTGTGCAGGAAGGTGTTTTGAACATCTTAAATTATTTGCGATTCTGGGTAGGTATCCTAAAGAATGCTGCCCCCTGGAGGTCAAAAGCAGAGTCGACTGAGGAGCAACAGGTGAAGGAACCAGGAGAAGCAAATGACATAAACAGGTGTGGAGGAGTGAAAGTGTGGAGTATCCTGGAAGAACAAAGTCATGGAGGGGTATAGTCATGGAGAGTCATGGAGGAGTATAGTCATTGAGAGTTGTGAAGGAGTATGAGGAGTATTTTCATGAAGAGTCATGGAGGAGTATACTCATGGAGAGTCGTCGAGGAGTATGGGGAGTATAGTCATGGAGAGTCATGGCGGAGTATAGTCATGGAGACATGTGGAGGAGTATGAGGAGTATAGTCATGGATACTCGAGGAGTATGAGGAGTATAGTCATGGAGACTCGTGGAGGAGTATGAGGAGTATAGTCATGGATACTCGTGGAGGAGTATAGAGTTGTAGACGCCAGGTGAGCACATGCCTTGGACACAGCGCTGAGGCTCAGCTA
This sequence comes from Petrocephalus schoutedeni, assembly GCA_026780765.1. Classification (NCBI taxonomy): domain Eukaryota; kingdom Metazoa; phylum Chordata; class Actinopteri; order Osteoglossiformes; family Mormyridae; genus Petrocephalus; species Petrocephalus schoutedeni. Next base: position 3,332,563 of record JAODKL010000044.1, read on the forward strand.
ATGGGCCGATCAGAAAGACCTGCCACGTTCACACATTCCGGAAAGTTCGGTGCACTTTCCCCCCTGTGGAGACCATGAGCGTCTCAGCCAAATTCCCCTCTTCTCGGAGATCAAGGCAGCTGGCTGCTTCTGCGTGCCAAACAGTTTCCTTTCTTCTGAAGATGGATAATTGCAGAAAGAGCAGGACTGCGAGCCGGGGACAGGGTCTGCGTTGTAGTAGCCGTGTTGTGATTTATTATATTTAAAACTGAGGCATCAGCACTGCAGACCACAACTGAAGCTGTTCCTCGCTTTTCTTTATTTCCTCTGACTGTTAGTTCTGAGATCAGGGAAGATTCATCTAGAAGCCAAAGTAAGTGTTTGCCTTGGAAGTGGCCATGTTCCGAGCAAGGTGGGCGGCGGCAGGGGGGTGGGA
>JAODKL010000044.1:3338107-3349602 GCA_026780765.1 Petrocephalus schoutedeni
CACCCCTGGCCGCAATATGATAGCAATTATGTTACGAAATTATATGGGAGCTGCTGACAAAATTGCATGTTGATGCATTAGAAGACTGACCGGCTCTTGTTAGCAGGTCATAGATGGTGGTCAGAAGTCCCCAGCATGACAACCTTAAAGCGGCAGGGATCCAGAATGTTCGGAAAAATCTTTTTTAAGCTGTCTGAGAGCTTTGAAGTCGCACACGCGACACTATCAAAATACTTCAACATTAGCACGGAATTGTCTTAATGAGTACGCGGAGTAAAGGACGTTTAATCAGAAATGCAAGGTGTTCGTGATGTTTACATTTACATAGATGCTTTTGTGCAAAGTGATGCCTGTACATTTTTTGAGAGAGCAGGGTCAGTCTGTCCCTGGAGCAGTTGGGGGTTAGAGCAGCTCGCTCAAGGGCCCCGTGCTGTAATGACTTGGCTGACCCTGGCCTTTGAACCAGTGACTGTTTGATCACAGGCACAGTGTCCTAACTCACTGAGCCATTCACTGTACTGTACCACGTACACTACTCAGTTCCTGGCTCCACAGCATATATACGCTGGCCACCATCCTTTCACATCGAAGACCCCGACTTCCCTATCCTGATCATTCTTAAGAGGAAAAAATAAACACAAATGCTTCGATTTTATGCTAGTGTCCTAAAGTGGCTAAAGTGGCAACAGTTTACCTTAACTGCCTTTATAATGCATTCATAGAACATTCAGTGCACCTTCATAATGCCTTTATAATGCATTCATAGAACATTCATGAGCAGTATGTAAGTATACCTTACATCCAAAACTTAACAGCTTTAATATATGCTAATAAAATTACAGAAGGGTTAGGTTTTAGGTCTTGAGTGCATGTATAGAAATAACTTACACAGAAAATTTTTACAACTTTTCAAAAGACATGTTTTTGATTTAAGTTTCATTAAATATGAACTCTGTGAGATATGCACTGTGGACTATTTCAAAATCCCTCCAGGATACCTTTGAGACTTTGTAGAAAAGAGTGGGTTCCCCAAATGAGAAGGACACATGCGCTGAAATGCTGGCCTTGTCCCACGATGACACATAACCTTCATGCCTGTAGAAGAACCGAGTACGAAATCTGGAAAATCACACTGCACTGGCAGCAGAATTAACACAGGAAAAATCTTCCTGGCTTATTATCAGGCCTGACCTGATAAATCTGATGGTTTCTGAGGGTATGATTACACAGCCTACCAGGTAGAAATCAAAGAGGAAGCCTGGTGTAAATACTGACTGCAATTTTGTCCATTCACAACTGGCAAGCGAATTTGTAAACAGTAATCAGATCCAGATTAAGTGCTTTATTACAAGGCATCCTGGCTGCTTTGGCTTGAAATCATATCATGTTCCTTAACATGGCTTCTCTCTGTTAAATTGACATCCAGCTTTGTTCAGTGACTGTGTCACTTTGCCTGCATTGTTTGCTATGGCTCCTCTCTGTGTTTGTTTTAGTGGTTCCCCTTCAAATTTGATTCAGTTTTGAATAAATACTGTACATTTTTGAGGGGACTCGTGGCGTCTAACTTTGTGCCCACGGCCCTGAGTAAGTGCACTAAATCCATCCTGGTTTGAAAATGGGAAGATGGTCCCAATGAACGCGCACAGAAATAAGTGCATTCTATTCGAAAGTATGAAAACATGGGAAGCCAGCCATAGTGAAAGGGGAAGCTTAGCTAAACTGCTGTTATGCTGAATTGGCTGCACATGTTTCATTTGTATGCCAGGGAAACACCCTATATGGGGTGAGCTGTGTATTTCACTCTGAACCTCAGTGAGCTTTATCCAACCCCCCCCCCCCAAATCCTAAAACCTTTTACTTCTAACACTTCTTCATTAAAGGCGCTTGAAGGCCAAAAGTACAGGAGACACGAAGGGTAACCATTGTTTTCCCGAGTGCAGGGCACCACTATGCGGAAAGACCCACAACAAAAAAACACAGCTACCCAAACAGACGGGACGGAAACCTTACATTCTGTTATTTTTAATAGACTAAATCCAGCACGTTTTTATTTTTTGAAATCGCAGTCCTAGGGAAAATGGGATTGAAATCATGCCATGTGAGTCTCTGTATTTCTAAGCCTCAACTTGCAGGGACTGCATGGACCCCGGCCGGCAGCCTTGTGGCGGCATCACCTGCGGCTCGCTTGCCAACCGGGGGCCGCCCTGCGCATCGTCACTCTGGCAGTGTTTACGGCAAACACAGACGCTCTGCTGCACTTGCACTAGACCGGCGACCGCTGGGGTGACCATAGCAGAGGCGGTAGAATGCGGGGAGGTCTTTTGGGTGGTCTGCAGCACTGTTGGATAATACTGGAGGCCTCAGGATAATCACTGTTATTCACCTCGGTATCATGTAAGCGTGCAGTCAGCCTTAAACCGCATATTTAAACAAGCAGGATTCTAGAGAGCTCAGGGGAAAAAAAGGAAAAAAATAGCATGAGTACTGTATTTTCCATTGGTGACAAAGAGATATTAATTAGTAAAATGCACAGAAATCCTACATCGTAGTTATAATATTATCGGAGAGGTTCTTAGAAAGGCACACCGATCTTTTATAGTCATTTTCTTGTCAAGTGCTTAATTAATTAAACTTAATTCAATTGCAATGAAAATGCAGTATTACATGAAACATTCCACAACCATGCCGTATCCCATAAGCCTTTGTATCTTCTAGTCGGATCTAGATGAAAACAGTTTGGATGAACAGAGGTGAGGCCGGAGTCGAAGTTCAAGACTGAAAAAGATTCATTGCAGATTATATAAGTGGTATGGATATATTCTGGGAGTGTATCTGTTGGGCGTAAATTAATCACTGTGAATGACATCGTTGCTTATGTGTTTTTTTTTTGTTGTGAAATAGAAAGAAATGAAAAAAATAAACTTTCAGTTATCCTATATTCGTTTAATGGTGTTCCAAGGTGTGGGAGCGGGCCAAAATCACTCACTCACTCGTCACCAGAAATCCTTCGAGGAAAAAAATTAAATATATTTTGGCAACGGGTGTGTTTAATGGATCTGCAAACCATTACTTTTCCAGACTGAAACCCTCATTAACTGGAGCGTGACTGAAGCGCCCAGATTTATTTATTTGTCTGTTTGTTTTTTTAAGGTTGTGAGCATTCAGTTGCGCACCCTGAGCTGCGCTTTCACTCCACTGTGCCTGGGTGACAGAGTGTGTCCCTGGGCACGAGTTTTCACCTCAGCAGCCACTCAGACAACGACTCCTTTCAAACCAACTATTCACAATAAGTAATAATGACCACTTTGTATATGGGGAGTCTAGTCGGTGTTTAATTTCAGTATCTGGTTTTAACAAGCCTGGCACTGAGGCAAGTCAAATCACACCTTTGGGCTTCCTTTGCATAGATTTATTGATGTAAAAATCAGCCATTCACAGACTGCCTATTTAATGCAAAGAGGATGCTTACCCTTATAATTTTTCATTAGTCCTGTGAACACTCACAAGGCCTACTGTAGGCCTACTTGGCTTCTAATCGACATTCACTACTGGCTATGGATTGTTAAACCTATCATGACCAATGGGAGTTTCACTTTGTCCATAAATCAGAGTCCCCAAAAAGTGTGAAAATATTAATACAAAAGGGGGCTGTGAAGACAATATAATTTGATAGACATTTATTTACATCTGACAATTCATGTGTGCACACTGAACAGATTATGCGCCACGCGTGTTTTTAATTATGTATTCTGAATCAAACCGCAGACTGCATTAAAATATAGTTTTATTAAAAACGAACAGAAGAACCTTTCGAGGCACACACAAGCATCGCATTTAGGGTGCTGGGCGTTCATATCAGTTTCATAAATCATGTCAGAGGGGCCCAGAGATGTGTATGTTCCTTTGAACCACGATTAGCAAACGTGAAATGAAAGCATTTAAGACTCGGCCGCGATGGAACCGTTTAAGCAGTCAGGGCTGCCACTCAACATGAATGATTGGGCGCGAAGCTCTCGCCGCGTTGCGTGGCCACACATACGAAGGCATGTGGATCGGTACAGCCGTCCCAGCAGTCAACTGCTTCAGCTTATGCCAATTCCTTGGTGTCTGTCATCTGTATTCTTCCTCACTTCTCAGAAGCTGCTGGCCATCCTCTGAAGCAAATTCTGAAGCATACCTACGGCAAGTCACAGTTGTTTTTCTTTCCCCCCCCCCAGTTTCTTAGCAAAACCTCACTCATAATTATACTCCACTTTATGCTGGGGTATTTCTTGATGCAGAAATGACTGCCTTGTGAGCTCATGAGCATCCTGGGACATGAACCTATAGGCTTTTGATTGCCGGTTTCACGACTTTAGCACCATGCCATCAGATAGAGCTGTACAGTAATGCTGGGCTCACTGCCGGCTTCCTTCGCTGGCCCACAGATTCCGAGAACAGACACCCCCCAGGGGAGAGAAACCCAGGATCGGGGCTTCGTTTCCCCCGTGCTCTTTGCTCGGCTTTCCAGACTCATGGCAACATTTTGGATTATGGAAAGTTAACTTAAAAGCTGCCAGAATGTTCATTAGCATCCTGCCAGAATGCTCACTGGCCTACCTTCCCCACCCGGCACCAGTAAGACACACTTTAGCAATATTATATGATCCCCACTCTCTTGAGATGGTGTGTGTGTGTGTGTGTGTGGGGGGGGGAGGGTTAGGGTCCCCCAGTAGGTTGGGACCAAAACTATGGTACTGGGCAACCCCCCTGTGCAGTACCCTAGTTTTGGTCCCAACCTACTGGGCCTCTTCTGGATCTTCCCTTAATATACAGTAACAAAGCTTAAGAAAGTAGTCAAAACTTAAAATTTTGCAATACATTTAAATACATTATGTTTCTGCCAAGATGCTGGACTTACAGATTTTTAACTTTCATGTTAAATTGTTAGCTTTAAGCTTTAAGATAATTCTAAGACAATTGGCTGTTCTATTTATGTTGTCGGGTGTGATCATCAAGTCGATTTGGTTGTTTGTCTGAAGACAGCCTTAGATAATATCTTCAAACACTTAACTATTAAATTTGAATTTACGTAAAAGCGGTGCCTTTCCGATGTACTGCAGTACTCGAAGTATCTGGTTCCACCTAGTGGTCATTTGTTCACTTACTCCAACTACTGTGTATCTGTCTTAATTTACGTTCTAGTTTACTTTATAAAGACAGTCGTCATTAGTCGCTGTTAATGAGGTTAGAACAGACACGTTAGGGCATCAAAAACACGCGGCATTCAGTGACCAATATCATTATCAATTATGATTATTACATTAAAAGTACTATTTTCTTGCTGAATTAATTAAATGTCAAGAATCCCATTAATTGTTTCCATGTTGTGTGTATGATATTATAAAGCCTGCTGGTTTAGTTTGGCCTACACGACTGGCCGTTTTTATCCAGAGAGACCATTTCTTACTGCTGGGTATTTTGCTTCATTGATTCCAACTAATGTCCCCTCTACAGCTTTGTACTGGATAAGCCGTTGGAAGATAAATGGGCAGATAGATGGACCTTCCCTTAACGACCCTACAGCAGTACCCCCTGATACCACCAAGCTTTGAGTTACAATCCATTTTTACAACCATGCAGATATCTGCTGACTGCTTGTAGCAAACTTAATATCCACTGAAAAATAATTTGTATCTAAGAAAAAGACCCAAGTTTGGGACTCCTCCTGTCTATTCCTTCACACCCATGGCATGTTAATTATCCCAGTCCCTTAGTAGTTTCGAAAGTGGCTCTGAATCAGAGATGGGCAGTATGTGTTTAAAATACGTATTTAATTACTTTTGAGTATTTTGTGATTTGTATTCTGCTGGACGGGAAAAAAAGTCATTTGTAACAAAATACTTTGAATAATACTTTTTCTCTGTCATTTCAAGAGCCTTCATCACCAGGCTTGCTGACTTTTAAATACAGCCTATCAGCTTTGGCTAGACGCAAGTAAATCACGTGACACATCCCGTGACCAAAGAAAGAAGCTGCTTTGGTGCTCGGCGCAAATTGCTTTAAGGTAAAGTGTATAGTAAGATATACGATCAGATATGGATCACTGAATGCCATTATAGGACAGAAAAACAGCGCAATTGGCAAACAGCAGTGCCGTGCCCTTAAACTTGTGAATTAAACTGCCTGCCTACTAAGATCATTCTAGTTAATGTCAATAGGCATGCTCAGGCAGTGGCATCGTGTGGCTTGTCATATATGGAAGATTTTATTTTCGATAAATCAGGAAAGCTACTTTCGTTTCTAAGGACAAAATTAATTTCTACCAGCTAATCGTAGGTGTTTTATAGCCACTGAGTCCGTGAAAAAGTGGGAACCGATTAGTGAACTTGATGTTGCCTATTATATGCGTTACAGCCGCTGATCCCGGTTTTTTATATGTATATACAAAACCGGTTTATCACACATTATGATAATTCCTTTTAGAAAGCGCTGGTGAGCCTCCTTGCCCATGCACACGCCGACAGCCCTGTCAGCTGCCGCCACTGATGCTGTGGGAAACCCGGGGTATAAATTACGGGCGTAACGGGTCTGAATCCGAGACCGAACCCGCGGTATTAATGTCCATGATCTACGATCGCGGTTCCGTCTTCCTCGGGTGCACCCCGTTCTGCTCTCACCACGTTACTGTTGTAGCAAAACTAATTTTTCAATTGACATTTGACACTATAAAACATGTAAATCACAAATTATTCTCTTAAACTTAGGGAAAGCTGTCATTAAAAAAAATATATATTACACATTACAAGGGCTGGAATAGTACACGCATCTGTCATCTACCGTTACTATTTCACATATCTTCAAATTACAAATTACTTGTATTTTAATTAAATCCACATCTCACACCAGTATTTTGTATTTTATTTTGTTACACCTGATGAGCAAGTATCTTATATTGTAACAAGATTGTAACTTTTTGATGTGTCTGTGCACATCTCTGTTCTGAATGGGATGATCTAATAGTAATAGTATAATAGTAATCATTGATGGTAGACAATAATAGATATTATACATAAATAACATCTAAGAACTGGTTGATAAAAACACAAACCCCTGGGTAGTTCGTTTGGGAAAAGCTACGTTTTGCCTCCGCTGTGGAGGCTTAAGAGATGGGATGCTTGTGGGTTTAAATCGGTGATGAACATTTGGCTCTCGATCGGAGAAGTTGCCTGGCTTGCCCTGACTCCGTGCTGGGAGCCCTCTGCGCTCGGAGCTGTCTTTAATCTGCAGTAACTCCCCTCAGTAACCGGGGATGACTCTCTCTCCGGAGCCGAGCTGGTTTCATGGCTAATGGCAGCACTTCAGACAAAGCAGCTCGTTAAAGCTTGGGAGCGCCTGGCGGCTGAGGAACCAAGTGTCGGACGTTGGCGATTAAGGCCGCCGATCGGCTCTTTAGGTGCCATAAGCTGCTTCGCTGCACGATTAATTCGCTAATCGGTTTCCCTCGACAAAGAAACGCAGTCATTAACATCGCTCGCGAAGTGTGAAATGCCCCGGTTTTGGGTGAGGTGGGTCTAGGGCAGAATTTCTCCGGGATCTCGCCAGCTAATGATGGCTCATAATTCAACCGTCTTATGAAACTAATGTGCAGGACGGTCTTTTGGCCTTCATCTGTAGCTGCTGCTGTCTTCTAGATGATATATTAATGTTATATTCCTGCTCTCCTGGCACCCTGCTCATATACTGATCCCTGTATCCTCTAAATAAAGTCTGCCCAAGCCTGCTCCCGGAGATCAAGCACCCTACAGAGCTTAGGTGCAGTCATTATTTAACACACCTGATACAGATAATCAGGCCTTCAGTAGCGTCTCAGTATTAGAGCCAGCTATGTTGAGGCTAAGTTTGGGCCTGATTATCTGTTTCAAATTATGGCCTCACCTAAGCTCAGCAGGGTGGTAGATCTCCAGGGGCAGGTTTGGGCAGCCCTGCTTGAAGTCTACCGGGACGAAAAGCATTGATGTACTTTAGTCACGATTTAAACCACTTAACTTGCTAACTGTGTGCGTTTGCTCACATTGTGCAAACACCGAACTTTGGAATACAATGCATGGATGAATAGAGCATATTTCCTAGTTCTTGTTCAAACAACACTCACAAATCCTTTTCAGACTTGTGTAAGGTCATCATGCCTGCCCCTTGAGATCTGGTGGCTGGCTTTTTACATTTGACTTTTTTACCAGTGTTTTTTCCCCAGTAATTACCTTAGGAATTTGTATTTTCCTTTGTTTTCCATACAATAATTCCACATAGCTGCAGCTATGTCAACATTTTGCCCTTTTCAAATGCACCTAAAAAGGCTGTCGCTAAGTTTGCGCAGCATTTGGGCAGTCATGTAAGGACCTGTGACACTGTGGCCCCCTAGTGACAGGCCCCTCAGGTGGCCCTCTGCTGTATCTGAATGGAATTTCTACCATGGGAGCCATCAAAGCCTGAGTCATTTGCTTTTAGTGTGCTGATGTCTGTGCACCAGGATCAGGTGATTGGCATGGGTCCTGGCACACAGATTGGCCTTAATGTGCTTAATGCAGCTCTTTTTTCTGCGATGCCATTTCAGGGACCCTTAGCAGAGCAGGACAGTAGGTTCAGGATGTCTCTTCAAACCAATGGTGTGTCACTAAGTAGTCAAGATCCATCCATCTATCTTCTACAAAGAAAGGCATTGACCAAAGAGGGAAGATATGGCCAGAAAAAAACAGGATCAGGCACCTGAGTGTCAGAAATCGGTATTGGTATCAGAAAATCTTACTTTCTCATGGACCAGATTAGAACCGATCGACAGAGTATGTCATCAAACAAGGCCACTGCCAAGAAAGCAATTACCCACAGCTCTATCGCCGGTCTCAGGCCACTGAGAGTCTTGTCTGAACCACAAATGGGTACCATTAAATACTGCAGGCCTGTGAGACGCACGCCACCCAATTTTTGTTGGCCTTTTGAGTGATATTAAAGTCTGCTTTATCACTGTGGCTATTAGACGCATGAATGTCTCTGTATTGTAAATGCAAACCCAGCATCTCTTTAACTTTTAAGGGTGTTTTAAAGCTAGCAAAAAATGTCACACTTGTTACATACCAAGATATTACATGGCATCCATGACCTAGACGAGCCAGTTGGCAGAAACTTATCGTTGGTCTTTATTATGGTTATTTATTGTAGTTGTTTAGCCTTAAAGGGCTTCAGAGCTTTCACTGAACCCATTTATACAACTGGTTTTGCTGAAGAATCCTGACTTGAACCAGCAGCTTATTTGCAAGTCCTTAATGTCTACTGCGTCATCTGCCACAGAGGCTTTAAGTTGGCACACACGTGTCTCCACCGGCATTTCTGGCGACCCCTAGTGGCTGAAGGACACACGGCGATCGTGCCGATATAGCTGCTGCTCACGGCAGTCTGGGATGACCCAGATGGCCGGCAACTGTTCGTCACCCTCCATCAACACTTCGATCTCACTGCGGGCCAATTCGTCCAACTCGGGGGTTGTTTCTGGGCACCAGTCGGTACTGAACTTCTCCCGGGCCTCCCAGAGGGAAGCCTGTACCTCCTCAGGTTGCTCCCCAAACAAATAGTCTACAGGGGTAGGGGTGGAAAAGAAGCAGAACACAGTGGATGAGATTCTCTCTCACACACACACACTGGCTTGTATTTCTGTCTTAGTGAGGACCGTCCATTCATTTCTATGGGAAAAACCCTAATCCTAGTCAGGACATCCTTAACCCCAACCCAGCCCTAACCTTAACCATAAGTCACCAAACGTTTTTGTAAAATGAGTGTAAAGTAGTGAGGTCCGGCCTTTTGCAAATGCAGCACGAGCCCGACCTGCCAGGTCATGGATGAGATCCCTGATGAGGTGTCCGATGATGGCGTACAGGACCGTCACCACGATGAGCGTGGCCATCAGCAGGTACAGGACATACTTGGGCAGGTAGATGGCATCCCGCGCTGGGGGGACATAGTTCTTGAACAGATCCTCCACCTGCTGAGTGTCCTGGTGCGAGGTGACGTCCATGACTCTCGTCACTGACTCTGCTCCTTTTCAGACATACAGTGCCCCCCCCCGCCCCCCCCAAGCTTCACGGTGAGGGGGGGAGCATCCTCGCCATCCCCACTTGTTCTCTCACCTACGGTGCCTCACCTGGAAGGCAGAAACATGACTCTCTATGTCAGCTTCCCGTCAAAGTTTCACGTTTCCAGTAAAAGTTGGCAAAAATATCTAGCGTTCTTTAGCAGCAATCAAGCCCAGCCCACAGTACAGAACTGATTCACCAGTATCTCTTTAAGTGATTATGGCTGCCAGGCTAAATTTGTAATCCGTTTGTAGACCACACTGAGCAACCTTCTTCTGATGGTTTAAAAAATCTTTCCCCTCTTTGCTGATAAATATAAAACAACCGGCTCTTGATTTGAAAATAAAATCTTGACGTATTTGATTCCTGAAACCTATGGAGACAGGAATCCATTTGAAACTTTGCAAAAGTAGTGTTTGCCTGTTATTTCAGCTGTAACGTACCAGGATTACCATTCTCCATCTATCCAAAGGTTATTTAGCAAAATTGCCAAATCGTTTTAAAGGTGAAGGAAAAGTAAAAGATGGCAGTGTTGCATTTACTTACAAAAGAGACTCGGCTTTGCAGGCTCCAGCCAAGGTCCCTGGCACCTTTGCAGAGAAGACAGAGCTGATATAGGTGCTGCTATACTGACTACGTTTCCACTCCCTCCACCTCAACTGGCCGTCCACGTCGCCAGCCGCGGGCTCTCCAAGACCACCGCTTTAAACCGAGCTCCCCGGGAGTCCGGTGTCGCGGCTGAGCCGTCCAGACACAGCTTACACAATAGGAACTGAGGACTACTGAAGGACGGCGTCCTGGAGGAGGATGAGCAGGGAAATCCCAGTGCTGTACAAAGTGCTTAGGGCACGTGGGCCTGTGAGGAAAAGGTTGACGCCCAGCTGTATAAATTAGGAAGTTGTTAATCATAAGCTGCTTCTGCCAGCATTGTCCTCTCAGCTGCTGTGAGACACCTACCAACCTACCACATTGGTACATTGGTATATAGTTTCCCAAATGTCCCAAAACTAAAAATCTAAGTTTGAATAATCAATAGGAAATACAAGTGTTCAGGATTAGTGCAGGGTAGATGTATAAGAAACCAAATGAAATGTTTGAAGGCCTTCAAATGGATGGAGAGGGATGTCAATATTTGGGCATGTTTACACACGGGAGCACAACAAGACCTCTCCATGCCCTGGAACATCTTGACGTCTCCCTGTCTGACATAGTGAAATACCCAAAACATAAATGAGACCTATGGAAAAATGAGATTTCTAATGGGTCTTGAGGCACGTTTGATGACATTTTGAGATTTTTTTAAGATATATTTTTATACGCAGTAGATCTGCTTTTTTGTTAGTAACCATTGAAACTGAAAGTTTCATTTTGAATGTTTGTATTGTGGTTTTT
>JAODKL010000044.1:3349702-3370168 GCA_026780765.1 Petrocephalus schoutedeni
TACGCAGTAGATCTGCTTTTTTGTTAGTAACCATTGAAACTGAAAGTTTCATTTTGAATGTTTGTATTGTGGTTTTTCCATATCACCTGTCAGTTTTGCTTTTGTGTTAGATTTTCGTGTTTTACTAAATTCAAACTTTGAGAAATTTGAAATTGAGAACTCATACTGTACATATATAACTACTGCAATAACTGACAATGTCTAAACAACTCCAGTCATAACTCTACCTTGGTTGAGGTGTTCTGAAATATAGTGAAAAACATGTACATTATCAATATTGGTTTAGAGGCATAAACTATTGGACTCTTTTTCAATGACAAACCACTGATTTTTCAAGAAATACTGTCAAAAACAAACCTGTTAAAATGTTTAGTACTAGTACGCTTTTTTCCCCAGAGTTGTTTTCCCCAATGACCAGTGCAACACATCTCATAAATCATGGACATAGAGGACAGCTGCGTTCCAAACTAGGATTTAGATAATCTCTGTTACTCAACCTGAAGCTTTGATGACCTTGACACATCTAATCTGTATATTTACAGCTTCTGTATTCACACTGATGCTGAAGATAATTGCATGTAAGAGAGGTGAGACATGAGTTACAGCCATTTGTTTATTACAGATCAGGACATTTCAATCACAGACATTTACTGACAGAATTTAAGTCATTGTTCACATCATACAAGTGTTAATCTGTCAGAACAACTTGGCCAAAGTGTTGGCTGTTGTAGGGAAGACCACAGTACATGAGAATCTTACCACCTCAATCTGCGTACATGCTAGCTAACACAAGGCAGTGTTCAAAATGAGAAAATAGTGAGAAATGTTTTATGCGTCATGTATTTACGACGCTCAATACAAATAGTCCCGGGTGTAGCTGACAATAAGACTGGAATGGCTGACAGAACATTACACATTGACTTTTTTTTTCTTTTTTAAGCAAGTCGCCCGTTGTGATTGTTGCATTGTCAGACACTCTTGTTAAGTGCCATGGGGCAACTGTGTTGGGAAAGGCGCTATAGAATCTTTTTTTTTTCTCCTTCATCCGAAATCAGTATAACTCCAGAAAAACGGTGCCAGGAGAACTTTGCAGTTAGATGAAAGTAGGTAAAAGGAACGAGTCACTGCTGACTTTGAGCTGAATGACCTTTGTGTCAGTGCTCTGGTATTATTACGCTGGTTGAGATGTTTGCCTGTGAAAAAATATCATTCAGCCAGGATTTCCAAGGAGTTAGTTTCCTTTATTTCTGTTTCACTGAGCCTCAGTCTGGCTAAATTTCACAGACTGAAAGGGATTTTCTGTAAGTTACAAAGAAAATTGTAGGCATATTAATTTCGCCATTCCTCATCTCGATCCAGCTGGATTCACTTATCCTGTGAGTCTCATGTTGCCTTCATTGATTTAAGTCCAACTGTGATGCTTTCAAAATAAAACGACCTGAAGGAGTAGGTGAACAGAGGATCCTCTTGAGAGAGACTGATATGTCTGAAGACAATGCAGACAGACACAGGTGACTTTGGCCTTTTTCTCCTTGAAAGAAACTGCAAACTCATATGGAACAAAATGGAAAAAATGCCCTGGGCTAAGGCCTGGCCATATATCCACGACTGACCTGCACTCCTCAATGGGCGAGTCACAGAATGCATATTGACCTATCGGCAAGCCTACAGGCAGCTCAGAAAAATACCTCAGAGGAAACGATACGGCAAAGATACAAATAAGGGCCTTTGAACAACATAAAAACGGAAAAGTAAAATGGTAATGGGTATGGCATTGAAAATAAGTTGGGTACTTAATCTCTTAATGACGAGTGAGATAATGCTGAACCTAACAGAATTCTACAATCAGCACCTAGGTTCAACTTATTCTGTCTATGTGAGATTCCAAAGAGATACCTTGAGACGCAGTGAAGTTAACCTGAGATATCACTCGACTGCTGAACTTCTTTGCACAATGTCTCTGGCAGACCGGCATCCATCAGCCGTATACCTTCAGAGCATATGGTGTTCCATTTTTTTTATTTTCTTGCCTGTCCCTGATTCCAGGTCTGATACTGTCACACTGTTTCATGTCCGTGTAGAAAAGGGAAAAAAACATCTTTGAAAGATGCTTCAGTTGCTTGAGGAAGGAAGATAAAAACACAATGAGTCAACTGGAAATCAAAGAGCCCAACGCTTCCTCGGTGCATTAAGAACATAAGCTGTAGATGCTATTCAACTTCTATTGGCTAAATCAGCAACTATCTAGGTACATTTACAAGAAAATATCTGCAAATACCTACTGGTTGCTTCCAGTGCTGAAAAACCGAAAACACTTGTGCAAGTGAGCTAAGATGGACCGTCATCGTCTGGGTCCTCCACTCCAAGCACTTGGACGCATATGAAGGTCCAAAACATAATAGTGAGCAAGGTGTTTATGGAGACCGTAAAGATCATAAGAGGGTGCAACATGTTTCCTGTCTCGCGGTGCCCTTTCTGACTGGGTGCCTGTCCCTTCACCTCTCTGGTGACACCTTGAATGGAACGCCTACTTCACCTTGTCACCTTCTTAGTCTTTTAGGATAAACATCCCTCATCCCATCTCCCTCCCCCATGCTGACCTAGGCCAGTACTGTATGTCTCCACACCTCAGCTTATCCTTTGGCCTCTTCTTATGGTCTTGCTATATGCAGACTGCCCCCTTCTGTAACTAGCCTGTACTGCAAGCGTCTGCTGTATATAGTTATCTTCTACATGCACACTGCCACCCGCTGTCATTACTCTGTATTACAGCCGTTTCTTGTGCCAGAAAGCTCTCTAGATGTTGGGGAAAAAGAAACTCCTTTACTTCTCGTGTCTTCATCAGGCATTAAAATATGAAGATTGGCTGATTAAAACTCTATGACAGGGCAGCTGCACTGGGCCATACTTCTGCAATTCATCAATTTTCTGAAATTGCTTGTCCTATCCTATTGAGGGTTGTGAGGTGTCCAGAGCTTATCCTGGAGGCTACAGGCACAAGGCGTGGAACAACCCAGGACGGGGTGCCAACCTATCACAGGGCTCACTCATACACCAGTCACTCACACGCACTACTATGGGCAATTTTGGAACGCCAATTCATCTCTGCATGTTTTTGGACTGTGGGGGGAAACCGGACTACAAGGAGGACCACGACGGCATGGCAAGAACATGCAAACTTCACACACATGGAGCCATGATGGAAACTTGACCCTGGTCCCAGAGGTGTGAGGCAACAGTACAATAGTACCAAATAGGGTTCTGCTAAATGAGGTCATACTCAGGTTACCTAACAGACTCCACGTTACGTGCCCAGAGCTTGCCCCGCTGACCTCCTTCGAATGCTGCCGGGATTAACTTCAGTCAGCTAATAACTTCATTATCATGACACAACCATATCTAAAGAGCTACTGTGGCTTTTCTGAGTTATGGGGCAGGCTGACCGCATGATATTACACAATTAGCTGTGGCCTACCTTCACCGCATGCGAGTAAGGGCTCTTTTTATTGTAAGACTGTGCTTTGGAAATTACAGTCTAGTCCGTGGCTTGATGGAATTTGTATTGTCCACACAAAATCCATTCTCTGGGGTTAATAATACTTATAAATGAGTATTATGTAAAAAAAAATATGTAAGTTAAGTAATATTATAAAACTAATAAAATATTACTATATAATATACTAGACCTAAGATGTCCAATCAAATTTATTCATTACATAGTCGCCAGCAAGAAAGAAAATCCCCTTAAACTTAATCTCCATTCTAATCACAGGCCTGTAGTTATGTGGATGTATATCTAAATAAAAACAAAATTAAAGATGAATTAATCAAAGTAAAATATTTGCTGTTTGACATATACAAATGATCATATAAAGGAAATGTATACGTGTGAATGTGTGGATTTAAATAACAGCAGCTGGATGGAAAAGCGGCACCTAGGGTGTATTGATGGGACGGGTGGGACAGCCTCCATAAGAGTCCCACTCTTTCTCTTGCAAGTTCCAAACATTTATTGAATAATTTTCAATGTGGCAACTACTTCAACAACATGTCTATCTGTCTCTCACTATAACAGGATAAATATTGGTGCCTGCAGGTTAACCTGTTATATGAAACAGCTTAACACCTAATAAACAAACAAAAATCAGAACCACATATTAACTCCTGAACAGAGGAAAAATGCTACTGTTCCTGCATTTTTGAGTAGAAATGTGATTGTTGGTGACTTTTTCATATGGATACACAAATTCATTTGTTGGAAAAAGAAAGAAAAATATAGAATACAAAAAAATCACCATTACATGAATGCTTTTCAGACAGTAATATATTCTGTGCTTTACATGATGGAAAAAAATACTTTTCTTCCCTCTGCTGGTGAAGTATATGTATCACCTTGAAGATGCAAGAACCAAGTGCAAAAAAGAGTGGAAATAAATTGAATTCACCTGTTATTTAAAAAGTAGGCAAACTGCCTATTCATCTTGCTGCTGGAGGAGGTATTCGCAGAAAAGTGAGCGCACGTCCTCTGCCGCTGGGTCATCCGCGGAGGCCGGCAGCGACGCGCGCGGCTGCGGACACCGGTCCCGGCTCACCTCGTCCAGCCACTCACCCAGGAAGCCGTCCCGGTGCGCCTCGCACACGTTGTGCAGGATGCAGCAGGCCAAGATCATAGTGGGCACCAGATCCAGGCCGCAGTCGTTGTGCTTGTACAGGCACTGCCAGCGGGCTTTGAGGCGCAGGAAGGCGGCATCCAGGACGTCCCGCACTCGGTCCAGCCGCTCATTAAAGGCGCGCTGCCCGGGCGTTAGCTGCGGCAACTGCGGGTAGTTCTTCAGCAGCCATGTCTGCAGCGGGTACGCCGCGGTGCCCAGCAGCACGTAGCGGAGCGGCCTGCCCATGAAAGGCCGGGGTGGCTGCGGGGAGAGAGCTCCCTCGCTGGCCGCTGCCCACAGTGTAGAGTTCTGCAGGATGACCGAGTCCTCGGTGCTACCTGGGAAACAGGCGCACACATCCCAGAACTGGCCCAGCCCGTTGACGGTGCCCTGCAACACCACCGACAACCAGCCGGCGCTGTTCCGGTAGTGGGTGGAATTGCCGGATGGGGTGACGACGGGCATGTGGAGGCTGCCCACGACGCCAACGCAGTGCGGTAAGCCCCAGCGCCGCTCGAATAGCCCGGCGGCCTCCTCCAGCTCCTGCACGCTGGGTGGCCGCAGGTAGGCCGGGCCCAGCAGGGCGACGATGCCGTGGCACACGTCGCGCACACACTTGCACACGGTGGAGCGGCCCACGCCGAACAGGGCGCTGATGGTGCGGTACTCGACGTCGGTGGCCAGGCGCCACAGCGCCACGGCGACACGCTTCTCCACAGGCAGTGCTGGCCGGAGGGGCGTGTCCCGCTTGGCCAGCCGCGCCTTCAGCTTGCTGCACAGGAAGAAGAAGGTGTCCTTGCTCATGCGGAACTTCTCCAGCCAATCGCGGGGCTGGAACTCGTTCATTACCACCCGCTCCCACCAATCCGAGCTCTCGATGGTGGTCCACGCACGAGTGCTGGGACTACAGGGGCAACGCGTGCTGTACGCCATCAGCATCTGGATGGAGGAGAGAAGACAGTTCTTTGAACACATCCGGAGGGCGAATACAGGGATTTGCAGTTAGTCAAAGGTATCTGTCTACCCTATAGAAAGTCAGTAGACAGTTCCATGAACTATACATGTTGTTTAATGCAATATCAGTAGTCAGATCAACAATTAAAACAATTGCTGTTGAAGGAATTGTATTGCAAATGCATTGCAATACATGTGCAGCAAAGCTTTGGTTTGAAGCTGCTGAAGGTGCAGGACAAGTCATCAGAACAGAAAGAAGAGGTGATGGGGAGGCAACGGGATGCAACCTGACATGTCATAGGTTCATTACTTATGGGAGACTTTTTAAACCTCAACCTAGAACCTGGTCTGCGATCATTATTTACTGCTGAACTGTACAAGTGTAAGATAACAAGGCTTACAATATTCCTAGTTCATCATCTTCCAAGACGGGAGAAATGCATGCAAATTCACTTTCTGTATCTTATTTTAGGAACAAGTGAGGTGCTTTCCTGAACCATAAACTGCTATGTGTTTGCCATACATATCACATTGGAAGGGAACTCGATACAAATATCGCATCACACGAAGGGAAGACCGTGCCCTGCGGCTTATCCAGGGCGCCGTTACGCAGGCTTTACCATGAGCATCCTCCGCTGCCTCTGGAGGAAGCGATGCCTGTGCGCGATTCGCCGCCGCACCTCGTCTCGCCTTTTCGCCACGGCGTCGTTTATGTCCTTCCTGCGCTTCGTGAGCAGGTACATAAGCAGGAGGCCGAGCGGATGCGGCGCCTCGTCGCCGGCCATCTTCGGCGGAGACGCACGCGATCCGGTGTTTGGCGGGGGCGGGGCAATAGACGCTGGGGGGGGGTGTCTAACTACGAGGGGCAGGGCTAACGCGGACCGGAAATGACGCGGGGTGGAGCGCAGAAGGTCCTGGTTAGAGCGACTCGGTGTAACCCATCAATTTGGAAAAACATTAATGTCCTGTGAATCTCCTCGGCATATTGTTTTGATTCAGTTTGTGTACTTTATTTGAAGTCTCTCGACGTCATACTGATTTCCAGATACTATAAACGAAACTGAGAAGGAATGTTATTTTATACGTCTCTAAGCGTTCACTTTTTACATCATGATGAGTTCTTTACATCATTTTCATTACTCAACCAGCCAGCTACAGTGGCGAGAGCTCCAGCTGACCTATGCGGTCTTTCAGTTTACTTTCAGTAAACGCTAGCCAATGAGTTACAGACTGATAAGGAATAAATACACAACTCGATCGTAATTATGTGGTTATCTAACCAGTAGCGCCCTAAACCTTTTTTTTAGTTCACGCTTTCCGGTCGTTCATTTTGGTCATTTTGTGAATAAATAAATTATAGGCAAGCTAAAACAGCTTGCAGAATAGACAAGTTCAAATATTTACGTTGACTGGTGATTGTGACCGTATGTTGCATTAATACTTAATGTAATCAGAGCTATATGACGTTTCGCTGGTTATTAGTTCTGAACAGATGCAACACTATTAGTACGTGTTAGCTGACTTGTCACCCAGCTAAGCAGACGTGTTAGCAGTTAGCAGGCTAGCGGACGCACATTAAGATAAAGCGGGTTTCCCTGACAACGCAGAGCGGCTTTTTTTGTATTGATTCAAATCGTACGACGTCATCACGCCGGCTCCCAGAATGCACAGCGGCCCCGAAGAATAGCAAACATTCTTGGCGTCGTCCATGTTATGTCGGGTCTGGGGAAGAATAAGGCAAAACTTGGGAAATCGCATTGTGGAAATCGGTGAAACTGCGGATGGCTACAGGCCCGTCTTCGTACGCGAGTTAAGGCCGGCGGCTTTGGGAGACTTTTATTCCGCGACGAGACAGTTGGCCCAGACGAGTCTAGGATCGCCAGTCCCTGCGCTGAGATAGGCGAGTACAACTGAGCCTAACAGGATTCTAGCTACGAAGCCACCAATTCCGTTTCGTATCGGTTGGTTAATACAGTACATATGCCTCTAATATGTCCTTTGGGAGCTCTGCCCGCAGCAAGGAGACGTAATCATTTGCATTTTGACTTGAGTTTCGAATTGCCTTTATTTTGCAGTATTTGCAAGGGCTGGGTTTGAAGTCATATTAATTTGGAGTTCGCATTTCTGCTGACCGCCAGCGATTGTCGACCGTTATGCTGTGGTGGTTTGTAATAGTTATTTGATAATCGTCGTTTACAAGGATATGTATTGGCTGAGGATATGTAACAGCTGGATAGGAATCGATTAGTTAGCCTGGTGAGTGTACAAAAGGAGTCGGTATCGGGGTAATGGGTGGGCACACGCTGACAGCTGTATTTCGTCGTTCAGTAAGTGTACTTTAGTGTTCGAGTATTTTGGATCTAGATGGCAAGCTTTTTGTTCAGTTTTAATTATAAAATGGACTTCCATGTGATGGGCCAAGCAAATGATTTGCTTAATGTATAAATGTCTAGGCAGCTGTTTCTGTTTAGGGGTTAGCTCAGCTGTTGTACGCCAAGCGTGTCAAAAGGTGACTTTTGCTAGGCATCTGTTCCTGGAAGAACTGTGGCTTCTCTGAAAGCCGTTTGGTTAGAGTAATTTTAGATGGGAGACAAGGGCACCTGGCATGCGCTGGAGAGATCTGAGCTTGTGTGATCTGAGCTTCCTTTCACTAGAGAAGGTGTGGAGAAGGGTGATGCAGCTACGAGATGGCTGACAGGCCTTTGCTTTTGTATGGTGAGCCCTGAGAGCTCTTCAGGAATATTGCTGTGGTGTGCATATATCTGAGATTGCTTGATATCTGTGATCGGAAAGGCAACGGTTCAAATCCTATGCTCTGCAGAATAGCTGCCAGGCTCTTGGGCAAGGTCCAAAAGAGAGCCCCACTGGTGCTGGATGGACGTCTGACCCAGTACTCATACCCTAAGCTTTGCTCTCACCACTTTGTTTTATATGTTTAAAAAAAAGAGAGCATCGTATCTGTATAGTATCTGTGGAAAGACACATTCCAATGTACCTGTTCTCATACTTGAAACTCGGATGTTAAATGGAATGTTAAAATTTTTATTTCACTTCAAGCACCATAATGCAGCCTCTTCAAACCCCAGCCCGTTAGCTGCTCCTCTTAAATGACTTGGTTGTCCCCTGCAGCTGTACATATGTTTGTTGTGAGGACTAGTTAGTCTCAGTAGGAATGAGACAAGGAGGAGACAAACTGTACGTTCTCTTGGAGTACCCCTGTAATCCGTGTTGTTTCCTCGGATGTGTGCAGACGGACGGCCGCTGCGGCCTGAGCTCCTCCCCACCCGGCGGGTCCCCGCGCTCCTCCCCACCCGGCGAGTCCCCAAGCTCCTCCCCACCCGGCGGGATCCCTCCTTCGCCGGTCCAGCCATGGATCAGGACTATGAACGCCGGCTGCTGCGGCAGATCAACATCCAGAACGAGATTCCCAGCCCCATTGTGAGTTTCCCTAAGGATGTCTGTCAGGCCAGCTTTCCCGTTTCCTTGGCGACTCGTCATAGAGGACCTGCAGTCTCTTGAAATTCGTGCCCCGGCTGGATTAATGGCTTCAGTAACAACTGTTTATCAGTGATCATTCAAATGTTTGCTTTTACATGGGATTTTCCCCTTCTATGGTGTTACACAAAACTGTAGCTTGGGTTTCCCTGGGGTAGTTAAGGCGCACTGAATTCTGTTACACTGGCCTCCTGCTCCCATCCAGCTAAATGCCTCTGATTAGCTTCACAATAGTGATGTTCGGGTGTGTCACATGACTACCTGGGCTGTAAAGGGAGGGTCCTTTTTTCCATGGTGGGGATACAGTTCCCACCTTCGTATTCAATAGGGAGCCCAACCTCGTGCAGAGGAGGCATTGGTGCCGTTCCCTGCCCGCTCAGCTCTGTCCTCCTTTGCAGAAAGCGACGGAGGCGATGCGTTCTCTGACACCCACCAACTCGCCGCTGTCCTCTCCCAGCAAGCACGGCGATCGGTTTATTCCGTCCCGCGCCGGCGCCAACTGGAGCATCAACTTCCACAGGATCAACGTGAGGAGCCCCCACACGCTGCCCCCTTGTCAGCCCTCCCCACTTCCCAGCGTATCAGACGGTCCATCTGTTGCTGTGGTTTTACCTTTCGGTGCTCGTCGGATAGCAGTTTTGTGTCACTGAAGAATTCAGATTTGGCTTGAGTCTTGCATTGATTAAATGCTGTGGGAAAATGTCTGTTTGTAGGAAAATGAGAAGTCACCCAGTCAAAACAGAAAAACTAAGGATGCTACATCTGATACCAGCAAAGGTAATCTTTGACTCTTAATTATCTATTTCCTGATTCCTAATAGTATGGTGTGATTCTTGTGAGACTTAATGGCCACCTCCTTCGTCCTTCTCCAGCGGACGGGTTGGCGTACTCTGCCCTGCTGAAGAACGAGCTGCTCGGTGCCGGCATCGAGAAAGTGCAGGATCCACAAACAGAGGACCGCCGTCTGCAGCCGTCCACGCCTGAGAGGCGGAGCCTCTTTAATGTCAGTAGGACCCTGTCCCCCAGCATTCTGGTCCCACCTTTATTTGGAAGGACTTGCATTTATCTGGTCTCTCTTTCTGGCCTGCAGTACTCAATCAGCGCCAAGCGCTCCACCCCCGACGACGGAAACAGCATCTCGCCGTATTCCTTATCGCCTGTCAGCAGCAAGAGGTAAGTTACACGAGAAATTTGGTCAGCCGTCTTTCTGAGCCATAATTCAGTTATGGAACTGCGTATAATGTTACAGTATCACACAGCAGCCATTGGCTCCATAGATCTGATCGTTTTTTGAGTGGACATTGCATAGTCCATAAAATATAAACTGCCTCTGTTATCATATTAGGGTTCTGTTCATGTGCTGTATTTGGCATGTCCTGTAGTCAGAAGCTGCTGCGGTCGCCCCGGAAACCCACCCGCAAGATCTCCAAGATCCCCTTTAAGGTGCTGGATGCTCCAGAGCTACAGGACGACTTCTACCTCAACCTGGTGGACTGGTCGTCCCTGAACGTGCTCAGCGTGGGCCTTGGCACCTGCGTCTACCTGTGGAGCGCCTGCACCAGCCAGGTACCACAGGCGCTGTGCCGTTTCCACGGCACCCGTTTCCGATTCATCCGGGGGCCTCCGGTTAACCCTTTCTCGTCTGCTCGCAGGTAACCCGACTGTGCGACCTTTCGGTGGAGGGGGACTCGGTCACCTCAGTCGGGTGGTCCGAGAGGGTGAGTGTGCTTGCTTTCATTCCTCCTCTCCTGGGCAAGCATGTCTCCATCATGCGCTATTCTGACAGGCACTCTGTTTCCAGGGTAACCTGGTCGCCGTGGGTACGCACAAAGGCTTCGTACAAATCTGGGATGCTGCAGCTGGCAAGAAGCTCTCCACGCTGGAGGGGCACACGGCTCGAGTCGGTGAGGCGCCTTCATTTCATTCATTCAGTCGCATTTCAAGGTTCCCCTTCGCTAAGCACGCGTTAACCCCCCCCCCCCCCCCGGCAGGTGCACTGGCATGGAACGCGGACCAGCTGTCGTCGGGCAGCCGCGACCGCGTGATCCTGCAGCGGGACATCCGCACGCCGCCACTGCAGTCCGAGCGTCGCCTGCAGGGCCACCGCCAGGAGGTGTGCGGCCTCAAGTGGAGCACGGACCACCAGCTGCTCGCCTCCGGGGGCAACGACAACAAGGTGGGGGGGGGGTGTTTGCTGACATTTGGGGGGCCTTTATTGTTGAGTTCTTTTCCTGCGCTTATGCTTGGTATGTCCATACTATACAGTGGGCATTTTGGATATTATGGATATTAATAATATTATGGAGTAGATTGGCCCAATCTGCCAAAGGCATGCAGTGTGTCACTGCGGTGATCTGCCAAAGGCATGCAGTGTGTCACTGCGGTGATCTGCCAAAGGCATGCAGTGCGGCACTGCGGTGATCTGCCAAAGGCATGCAGTGCGGCACTGCGGTGATCTGCCAAAGGCATGCAGTGCGGCACTGCAGTGATCTGCCAAAGGCATGCAGTGCGGCAGTGTATTGTGACGCTTTTGCTCCGCCCCTCTCCCCAGCTGTTAGTGTGGAACCACTCCAGCGTGCTGCCTGTGCAGCAGTACACCGAGCACCTGGCGGCAGTGAAGGCCATCGCCTGGTCGCCCCACCAGCACGGCCTGCTGGCGTCGGGCGGCGGCACGGCCGACCGCTGCATCCGCTTCTGGAACACGCTGACTGGGCAGCCGCTGCAGTGCACCGACACAGGCTCACAGGTCTGCAACCTGGCCTGGTCCAAGCACACCAACGAGCTGGTAAGCCCCGCCCAGGTCCGAAGCCGGCAGACGGAGTGCGCGTTTAGTTAGCAAGGGCGCTCCGGTGCATTTCTGCCTTTTAATGTGCTGTGGAGAAATAATCTGTCTAAGGTGTTAACTTGGGAAACTGTTAGTCTCGGAAGGGATTTGGTGAGGAAACTGGTAGACGGAATGATCAGTGGGGGAGTGGTTGGGTAGGTGTATAGATGGATGTTCGCTGACGTGAACATCATTGAGGTTTTTGTTTTTCCATGACCCCCCCGGGTCCACAGGTGAGCACCCATGGCTACTCTCAGAACCAGATCCTGGTGTGGAAGTACCCCTCTCTGACTCAGGTGGCCAAGCTGACGGGTCACTCATACAGGGTCCTCTATCTGGTAGGAGCCACAGCTTTATGCTGGGGGGTTCGGGTTTCTGTGCTCTGTGCCCCGTTTCTTGGTGTTAAAGTGTGTGTTTGGGGGGGGTCTCCTTCTGTAGGCCATGTCACCGGACGGAGAGGCCATCGTCACAGGGGCTGGAGACGAGACCCTGAGGTTTTGGAATGTGTTTAGCAAGACGCGATCGACAAAGGTAATGGCCCCTGTGGGACACTAGGCTATGAGTTTTGTGTGTGTGTGTGTGTGTTTTACTTTATGGGAACATTTTTCTTGTCACCACAATATAAACCTCAATTTTGTAAAAATTTGTGAATGCGATAAAAGAAGCCAAAAGTCTTGCATTTTAATTGGTTAGGGCTGGGTAGGGGTTAAGGTTATCATAATTGAGATTATAGGATAATTGAGGATGGGGCTATATGAGCTGTGTGTGCGCGTGGTGGCTTTTCAGGTGTGGGCTCCTGAGCGTGTAATCGGTCTCTCTTCTTTGCAGGAGTCCGTTTCAGTTTTGAACCTCTTCACCCGGATACGGTAGTACAGCGCAGTGGTGCGCGGGGTGCAGCATCACACTTCACTGAGACGAGATCCCGATGCCAGAGCATAGCTGTCACTTGCCAAGCCACGCACCCCCCCACACGCTGGAGAGCAGAGATGGGGGCCATTCTCCTCATTTTTGTTTGTTTACAAAAAGACTTGGTTTTGGGACAGCCAAATACAAAATCAAAGGAATTCATTTTTTTTTGTTATATTTTGTTCAATGTACAGTTCTGTTTTGATTGTTTTGGCTTTTCTTTTTTTATGTACTGTTTTGTACCCGTGCGTGTGTGTGTGTGTGTGTGTGTGTGTGTGTGTGTGTGTGTGCGTGCGTGCATGCATGTGCGCAGATGTGTGTTGCAAACCGCAAGTTTTGCGTGAACCAGCCTTAACATGGTGCAAACCAATTACCTTGAAATAACAGGGCCTGAATACTGGTGGACAATTTTAGTTTTTGACTAAAACACAATTGTTGATTTTTTTTTTTTTTTCTTAGATTATGGTGGAGCCAGATAATCTAGACCAGGATTTGTTGAAACATTACTCATGTTTTTAAGTCTCAGTGATAGTTGGGTTGTATTTCTTTATGGAAATCAGGGAATGAAGGACCTAAATTTAATATCGGTGTTCAGCTATAAAAGAGCCAACATTTTTGAAGTATAAAAGCACTTCATTTTTAGAGATCTTTTCAGCAGATGGAAGATGTTGGTGACCATCTTAAATGAGGACAATTTTAAGTTAAAGTTTGGCCATTTTGTTGTAAAACTAATTTAAGGCTGTTCATGTTTTACACCAGCTTTGGCTAATTCCTGGTCATTTAAACCTATTTCTGTTCATCAGTTTGGCCTTTTTATATGGTCCGTGTGCAGTCGTGGTTTGGTAATGATCTGCGTGTGGTGGTCATTAAAGGATGGTGTGCTATTATCTCAGTCAGTGTGCATGCTTAACCCAGAACAATAACCGCAGCGTTGTGTGGTTTTTCTGCCACATACAAATCCATGTGTATAATAGGATTTCTGCATGTTTTACAGTGAATATCCCAGGTTCATATTGCATTATAATTCAGCTAATCCAGGTTTTTTGGGAGTTGATCAGACCGTAGGATACACAGGGAAAAATCACTCAATATGAAAAATGACATTTGTAATTTCTTTTGTGCGTGTTGCTCTTGTTTGTGGTTGCTTGAATGGCATGCTTTACTATTGAAATGAATGGTATTTATTTGACTTGTGGACAGTGTTAAAATCTGGGTTGAATGTGAGAGCAGTTTCAGCACCGACTTACTGTTTATATGTCTTGAGTTATTTTTTTTGTATGTCTCGTTATTCCTAGCAACAGCAAAGTTAAGATCATAACTGCCAACTTGAACAGCTTAAAGAATGTTTAACACAAAATCAAAGAATTTATGGACATAACTGAATAAATTCTAATTTTTGGCCCATGTTTGTCTTGTCTGTGGTGTTTTGGGGTATCCATATCCTTTCCATTTTCGGTTCCAACGCTTCCTAATTAGGCAGAGGGACGGCTCACAGCTCACTCCATTTGCAGCTACTACAACTAGAAAAACGGCTAGAGTTCATAATTTAATCATATAACTACAGGAAACTACATTACCCAGAATCTGGGCGGGCACCGGAAATGACGCTAAAAATCTTACGCGACATGGCGGGAAGTTGGAACTACTTCCAAATTAAACCCAAAGCGGTTTGGATGGAATAACTAAATAAGGTACGGTGTGTGTAATTCTTAAATTCTTCAACGTTTAAATTTGGCTGAGAAAGCTTTTGAGCCCTTTGTGCCGTTCCATTCATTGTCCCGGTGGGCGGTGAGGTGTCGTAAGCTCTCTTGGTAAATGAATGTAGATGTTATAAAATGTCTTTCGAGCGCCGAAATGACTCGTCTTGATCAGCAGTGGATGGGTAGCGAGTGCTTGCCGTCAGCGGCTGTCGCTTGTGTTTCCTGATGCCTTTCCAGCATGGCTGACCGGAGTCTTCCCCGGGAGATAAAGCGGTGGGCCACGGAGGAGTTTAACCTGCCGGCGAAACACCTCCCTCCCGACAGCTTAAAAACGTGCGTAGCGGAGAAGCGCGAACGCCTTCCCGATAGCCCGTGAATGTCTTGCGAGAAGTGAAATCTGCTCCTTTACTCCCTAGGCTCTGTCTTGGGCAGGGTTCGTCTATTTGGAAATATGTCACTCAGCACGTCTACAACCAGAGGTGAGTGAACGGGCCCGATTTCTGTATTTGTTTCATATAGACATTTTAGTTTCTTTCAGCAGGCTCGGTTTCTCCGCCGTTACGACAACCCCTCCCTCCTTTTTCTGCAGAAATGTCAGAATCATGCGTGGGAATCTGCAGTGGTATCCTTTTCCTTAGCTACACTCCGATGTGAAAGTGCCTAGATTGGCGCATGAATCACTGTGAATCTTAAATTTAGCTCCTTTTGGCGGAGATCGGTCCACCCGGATGTTTGCTGAAGAAGGCAGCTGTGAGGGGTGAAGCAGAGTTGATTTTATTTTTTCCCTTGACGGTATGACTTCTCAGGTACAAATCACTGCGGGATAATGAGGTGAGACAGAGAGTCGTTAAGGGTGTGACTTCTCTCCGCGCAGTGGTATCCTTATGCCACTACAGGGCTTTAAACCCTGGTGACTTGTGTGTATGTGGGTGTGCTCGTGCCCAGGCCCGGGCTCGCTTAAGGTTTCCGTAGAAGTGGGTGCCGGGGACATTTAGTGGCGTCTTGCTCCCCCAGGTGCAACGAGTGGAGGGCCTGAGCGAGGCAGCCAAGAAGGAGAAGCTGAAGAAGGAGATTGAGGATCTGAGGGCAGAGCTTAATCAGCTGGATGCTCAGATTAGCGTAGACGAGGCTCAGCTTGTGGCTGAGGGTGAGATCCAACCATCCATCCATTTTTCTATTTTTCTGTAACTATTTTAGTCTGGGCAGGTCAGGGAGTACAGCAGGGCCCTTCCTCTCTCTCGCTCTCTCTCTCACACACACACACACACACACAGATGCTCACTCGCGCAGCCCAGCAGTCAGGTCCTGCTTACTCCACACAGGCAGTGCTGAGGATGGGCATGAACCCAAACTCTTGTGAGACAGCAGCACATCGCTGTGACGTCTGCTAGCCTGCCATAAGTGATGCACGGGCGTGCTCCTGTGACGTCTGCTAGCCTGCCATAAGTGGTTGGCTGCGCTGCTGCCGTCATGTTGCCTTGTGGGCCCTTGTGACTGCCCCCCCCCCCGCAGAGAGGTGCATTGGCCGCAGCTGGGACAGTGACAGGGACAGCTGCCAGAGGGATCTGCTGCTGCGGGCGGCCAGGCAGCGATGCTCTGCCGAGCGCCGCTTGCTGGACCAGGACTGCCGCAGGTTCAGTGGCCACTGCCAGGCCCTGAGCCAGCTCTCCAGGTGGGGGTGTTGTCTGCTACCTTCCCGGCTTTTTAATTTCAGAGTGATGGGTTTTCAGATTTTCAGAGTGGTGGGTTGTGTCCCGTTGTAGGAAGGCAGAAGTGGAGCTGGTGTTTGGGGGTGATGACAGTAGCAGTGACAGCCTGAGCTCTTTGGGTCCAGAGCCTCAGGTTCTTGTAAGTACCTGGTCCACCTGTACTTGGCGCCATCTAGTGTTTGGATGTCCTCACAATCACGCAGTTTGCCAGGGACCTAACACGGTTTCTCACTCATCCTCAGCGCGCGGTGAGGGAGCTGGTTGAGGAGAGGGTGCTCTTCTTCCGCTCTCTGCTGGAGAGTGAGCTCAAGAGTGCGCCTGCTTTGGCAGCGCAGTAAGTGGTGCTCTGCAGCTCAGGCACAGGGCCGTGCCTGTCCCGCACCCCTCCTTGTGGGATCCTCTTAAGGACTCGGCCCTGACTGCATTTCTTGTTCTCTCGTCCCAGCACGTCCCGTGAGCAGAGGGGGGCAATTTTCCAGCACTGGCTGAGTGCTGTGGAGGTGAGGCATGTTAATAGGTCAACATTGATATGCAGTTTTGGCTTGCTTGAAAAAATACTTGTGTAAATAATGTTATGTTTCTGAAATGCACCCAGTAGTCGCAGTTATGGGCCTTATAAAGTAACATGAGTGGATTCAGTATGTAACCAGTGGATCCTTTTGAGCCCGTTGAACAAGAACCAGTGCTTCAGCTTGCCTTGCCACCTCTCTGCTTTGTGATCAGGACCTGCTGCAGTCTCACCCTCCTAGCCATGTACTGTCTGCCCTGGAACACCTGGCCTCCCGCCAGCAGGTGGCCCTGCAGGAGAAGCTGGCTACTTTAGATGTTGGGCAGGAGGTATCCACACTCAGGTAAGCGTAAAAACAATCAACTTTTGCGTTTTGGAAAAGGGGTCTGTTGATTCAGCATTTCTGAAATGTAAAAGGACCGTTCAAAACTCCAAGAACAGCTGACAAAGGTGTCTATTAATAAGCTGTATGTGTGGTACATTTGTATATTAAAAATCAATATTTATTCATTAAATTTATTCATTAAAAATAAAATAAAAAATGCTTCCGTGGCGAGCCTTTGGCGGATGGATGGGTCCCTGCATCACTGCATCATGGGTCCCTGTTCACTGTGCTCAGAGCTGCCCGTTTCACACTGTGCCTCATTAATGTGTGACCCAGGTACCGCTATGAGAGCTCTCACCTGCAGGACCTGTCAGGGGAGGATGAGGAATTGCCATCAGTGAAGTCACTGTTACAGGTATCACTTGTCCTGTGGTCTCAATTTTCAATGACCGATTTCACATTTTTTAGTTCAATATTTTTTTTTTTTAAATCATCTGTAGGGATTTAATACACGAATCCCCGAAATCTGTAGACCAGGCCCTCTTCAGGAATATGTGAAATTAGTTCTCAGGAATCAGTTAAGATATGTTCTGTATGATGAGAGCACCTCTATCTGCACTGCTCTGCACCCCCCGACCCCCTTGTCTCCCCGCAGTCAGGCTGGCAGGATGTGGAGCGGATCTTCGTGCAGCAGGCGCTGACCCAGGCCCGGGTTCAGCAGCTGAAGACCCAGCTAGATGCCTGCAGGAAGGAGGCAGAGCTGGAGCTGTTGGGCGGTGAAGACCAGACTGAGGCGCTGGCAAAGTATGTCTGTCCATGCTCCCAAAGCTTAAGTACTGCCTGTGGTCTCTGCTGACGCTCCTGGAAGGCCTGTCAGTGAGGCTGTGGGTGCGGTGTTGACTGAAGAGCCCCGAATTACTAAGAGATCATGACCCATTGCCACCCTGGCTGTCCTTGTCGGTTTGCTGACGCTTTGCCGGGCAGGGTGGCGTTTGACTTGGAGCTGCAGTGCGTGATGAAGGCCGCGCTACGGGACGGCGTGCTGGGCCAATGCGAGCAGCTGGAGGAGCAGGTCCGGCACAGGCAGGACGCCATCCATGGTCTGCGCAGCCAGTGGCAAAGCATCATGGACTTCAGGCAACTTGTGGTGAGTCATCCTGCACTTCCTGTTCCGACCTCACTTCCTGTTTGTCAGGCCTGCTCTGTTCGCCATGGCTGTTTGGTCAGTAACGCCTGTTTAGAGTCCAGCTCCTGCAGCTGCTGTCTTGGTTGCATCTCAGCTCAGCGGGTTAGGGCGCTGTGATCGGAAGGTTGTCGGTTCACGCCGACCGCCCTGTGGTCGCCAGAGTGGATTGTGCAACCGAGAAGTCAGTCAGACAGTCTTGATGGAAGTATATGCTAAATGAATAACATGATTAGCCTAGTAGTAGATTAGCCTACTGCGCCCAGGTGCTCCCAGAACGCCAAGCGTGTAAACTTCCGTGCTTCTACTGCCGTTTGTCAGACTGGATTTTTCCTCCTTGTTGTGGCTGTAGGACAATAAACAGCAACAGATCAGGGGACTGATCAAGGGGAACTCCGGCGCCAAGAGCGACATGTCCCGCGTCCACTCGGAGGTGCGGAGGCCGGTCGCCGTTAGCCCCCCGCCACTCTTTCCTGCAGTCCCCTTTGCATAACCGGATGTCTTTTCTGTAACCTGCTGCCGCTGATCGCCTGTTGCTGAACGGAGACTTATGCAGTGCCAAACATACCCTTTTTGTTCCTTCCCTACCTGCCTGCCTGCCTGCCTTTGACCCACTGGCCCCTCTTCAGGTCGGGCAGTTTGTGAAGCATAAGGTGGCTCCCCTGTGCCAAAGCGCGGTGGATGTGGCGGAGAATCTGCGGAACTCGGTGTCCCGGGGGGTCCGACAGATGGCAGGAGTCTCACTGGCAGCTCTCGATGCAAGGACACTCGATGGGTAAGGGGGTTTGGGTGGAGGGCGGGGGCGGGTCCCTCCCAGGTCCTGCCCTGCCCACAGCATTAAGGGGAGCGGCAGGGTGTCAGAGCAGTGCCGAGTGCTTGCCTGTCATACCAAGCAAGTGTTCACGTAGCGAATTACCTGTAAATCCAATATTTCTAAACAAAGTTTGCATTCTGTATGAAATTTGTTCCAGCATGCAACGCGTCCCAGCTGAATGGCTCTCAATTCACCGCCTCCAGTCCAGAACCTTCCACAGCCTTTGCCAGAACCTGGTCTTCCCGATGTACCGAGTGAGCCCCCTTCCTACCTGACCCCTCTCCCCCTTCCCTCTTTCACACGCCTCGTCTTGCTTACCAGCGGCCTCTCCCCCGTCCTCCAGGCTCCGGAGCAGCTCTGCGCCCAGGCTGTTTCCCAGCAGCAACGGCTGCGTTTCCTGCGCTGGCTGCTCCAGCTGCACTCAGCTTCGCAGACCGACCTGCAGAACCAGAGGGCTCAGCTGCGTGCCCCCGACCTGCCGGGTGAGGCCTCTTGTTCACCCTCGACACAGGAAGTGAACCTGTAATGGAGACAGACTGGTCCCCCACTGCCCAGCTGTGTCTAATTCCTGTTTTAACTCCCCCCCATCACACGCTGCCCTCCCACCCCCAGCCCTCATGCTGCAGGTGCGCGAGGTAGATGAAGAGCTGCTCCAGTCGCTCTTGCCTCGGGTTCGACAGTTGAGCCAGAGGACCTCCCAGGCCTTGCTGTTTGCAGCTGAAGTGAAAACTGCCATTGGCCACTGGTGAGCACTATACCACCCCTGGCCTCAACCCCAGATCTGCCTTCTGGGGCCGGTTCATCAGTGCAGCTTGGCGCCCGTCTGCCAGACACATTACTTCTGCCGCGTGTCATCACGCCTGCCCTTTCCTTCTCCTCTGTCTGCAGGTGGGAGCAGCCAGCACAGTTTGCCCTGCCGGAGGTGACTGCAGGGGGCCTGACTCTGCAGCAGTGGCTCCAGCGCTGGAGGCTGGCGGCCAAGGCCCTGGAATGAGTCCCCGCCCCTGGCAATTTGGACGTGGACAGGAACAGATTTGCACCACCTCCTCCGGACCCCTAGCAGTTGCTTTTGGAGTGTTGAGTTCATCCTGCTTCTCTGTGTTGGATGAACACATTTTGCACACAGCTGGTTCCCCTTTCTCACTTTTAAATAAAATAAATTGAATGAAACACCTACTGTGTCTGTGTCGTATTAGCATGTGACTGTCCAGCCCACTGTTAAATTGTTTTCCAATGACTAGTTTTAGGCAAGGCAAAGCCAACGAGGGGAATATTATACATTTATATATGTTAAATGTGACGGCGGGCGGCACGGTGGCGCAGTGGGTAGCACTGCCGCCTCACACCTCTGGGACCAGGGTTCGAATCTGGCCCAGTTCCATGTGTGTGGAGTTTG
>JAODKL010000044.1:3391929-3445354 GCA_026780765.1 Petrocephalus schoutedeni
TAGCTACCAGCTCAGCCCATAAATCACACAGGACGATGAATGGCAGTGATTAGGACAATTCATGGGTCTTCCTCTTCCTCCTGGGGAGCTGGATGGCGTGTTTGTCGTCATAATTATAATTATCACGTTGCACTTCAATTACGATTATCGCCTCCACTAGTGGGGGCATTAGGGATGGGTATTTGGTAAGTCCGGGCAGTACTTTCATCTCAGCACCGAGCAAAGCAGGCGCACTGAAAAACCAATTTGTGGGAATGGCAGGGTCCGTGCCTCCTCCCTCCACAGGCAGCAGGTTCACGCACAGTCAGTGTGAACGCCGCCCCCCCGGCCCGACCCTTGTATCAAAGGGCTGGAGAGAGGGTGTAGTGGCGGCGGGTCCAGGGTGGGGTGTGGGGGAGGGCATTGGGGGCCTGGTGGAACGGAAAACGGAGAAGGGCAATGGGAGAGAGGAAGAAGAAAGAGACGGGAACGGCGAGATGAGAGGGAGGGAAAGGGCGGGGGCGGGGGCGGGGGGGGGGGATTCAGGGAGGCGACAGCGTGTCACATCCTGTGAGCACTCACTTTCTTATTCCTGTGTTTGGGAGCTTCAGCTGTGGCGCAAATTGCAAAGTATTGAGTGTTAAGCTGTCGGGCCAAGTCGGCTGCAGACATGGCAGGGGGGCGTCAAGGCACAGCACATGTTATTTTCATGCCTTTATCTCGCTTTTGTTTTTAATTTCCTGTCTATTAACCTAACGAATAGATTTACATCAATGCCTAATATCCAGGTTTTTGATCCCATACCATATGATGATAATAATAATAATGTCAGTACTACTACTACTACTGCTAATATTAATAATAAAAAAGAAAAATAATAATATTAAGTCTCATATGGACTAAAAATGAGGCCATCTTATTTTATATCCATATTTGAATTCTGGATGAGGTGCTCCTGTTTGAGCTCCCCAGGAAGGTGACAGTTCCTTGACAAGCCAAACTGCTGGGACACTGGTGTTTCTTGCCATTTCCCGACACATGAATAATCACACTTAATAGTGAATAGGTAGTGGTAGCTGATGGTTCACGTGGCATGTCTCACCATTGCATGCAGCAGATGGTGGGGGGAGAATTAAGACTTCCTGGAATATGCCCGCATTCGGTTATTGGAGTCTCTGACGCATCCCTAACCCTCTGTTTCAGAGTGCGTTGAACATCCTGTGTTTTACTGGACTCGGCCTCAGGCCTAGCTGGTGGTGCAGGTCGTGGGTGTGCACGCATGGGGAAAAGAGAGGCTTGCCCCAGGCGCTGTGTGGAAGACTAGTGATTTTGTTGTGATGCTGCACGGAGACAACAAATCCCAGTCTGCCGCCCAGCACGGGGCAAAGGTCAGCCCACCGGCAGCCGCAAGCAACACATCAGGACCAGCAGAGGCCCCCAGGTCTCCACCGGGATTAGTGTCATTTGTGTTGAGAAATTTCTGGATGCTTGTGGCTGTATATGTGCAATTGCTGTAAATTAAAAGGTGATTTATGAGCCTGTTACATTTTTCTACTGTGTGAATGAACAATTATGAAGCATATTAAATGAAAGGTTAATTATAGACACTGATGATTACAGATCTGTGCTGTGTGGAGGCTTTTAAAATAATATAAATACTTATTTCTGTCTGTACCAATGGTGACTCATTTAATTAGTACATTGTGGAATGATGATACTTTAATATCATAATAATTTAATCCTTTGTTTTATTTTTCACATTAGCACCTGGGATTTTTATGTTAATCACTCAGATGCATCATATACGGTCTAATGTTCCACAAAGGCCTGCAGATGAATAAATTATAAGTAGGAATTTACTTGTGGACAAATGCGATTTAAACGTGTATCAAAACCATTTCAATTAATGTAAAGTAAATATATCATATTTAGACATACATTACGAAACATATCCAGGACCATATCCATATAAACCTAGCGACAGATTGTTCAGACTCAGTGCGACTCTATATTGAATGAGTTGTTTCAGAAATGTACATATGCAAGTCTGTTTACCAAGGATCTCGAGTTAAATTAAAATCGTCCGTTATTTTCTAATTTGTAGCGCCAAAAATGTTTGAGTTGGAGCGGGGGTGTTTAAAACTATTATTCCGAGTTTAGATCAAATTATGCACCTTCGTAACAGAGGGTCGGGGTAAATAAATGGTTGGTCCTTTTTACAAGGTTATGAACATTAAAGTCAAATTCTGAAAAGGCTATTAATTAATTGTTAATTGCTGTTAATTGTTAAATGCTTACATGTTATCATCACCTAAATCTCTTTCTTAAACTTTTGAGTTATTCCATGAATTCAGGTCATTCATTGGGTATCTGTTGTGTTGTTTTGAAAAAAACATTACTCAGGTTCCCATAACTCGCCCCTACAGCGTTCACCCGATATAGCACCGCGCCATGTGTACCGGGATATGTAGTTTAATTAGGAAAACAAGCGGGTGCATTGACAGCGCGCTCAATCAGGCAGACTTCATTTCCCAGTACACTCCAAGAGCGTTTCCGGTAGACTGCAGACGAACTGTACTGCAATGCTTTTTGGGGAATGTTGTTATACGAAAACACAGCTTCACTAATCTCTAAGGCGCTTAAGTTTCAAAAAAGACTACAATATTCGTGATGCCTAGCGCGTAAAGTAAACAGAGATCTGTCAAACCGCAAAGTCGCCATTTTAACTGTAGCCTTAAAATGGCTGAAAATGCAAGGGAGAGGCAGAAACACGGACAAGGTTTTGTTTTTAAGTTGAAACAGACTCTCGTTTAATATTTATTATAAGGTTAAATGGCTAAGGCAAGAGCGGGACGTAAGTAAAATGGATGTAAAAACTGCGGTTTTTAACGCGGCAAGAGATGGGAAGCTGAAACTTATACAGAAGTTGCTGAGCAACAAAAGTCCGGAGGAGTTGGAGGCGCTTGCCGAGGAGAAGACCCAGGGAGGCACCCCGCTCCTCATCGCTTCCCGGTACGGTCACCTGGAGGTGGTGGAATACCTCCTGGAACACTGTAAGGCTAATGTGGAGCTCGGCGGCTCGGTTAACTTTGACGGCGAGACGATCGAGGGAGCGCCGCCGTTGTGGGCGGCTTCGGCCGCGGGTCACCTGTCTGTGGTGCGGACACTGCTGAAGCACGGCGCCTCGGTGAACAACACCACGCTGACTAACTCCACACCACTGCGTGCTGCCTGCTTCGACGGCCACCTAGAGATCGTCCGCTACCTGGTGGAGCACCGAGCCGATATGGAGGTGGCTAATAGACACGGCCACACTTGCCTGATGATCTCCTGCTACAAGGGTCACAAGGAGATCGCCAAGTTCCTGTTGGAGCGAGGCGCGGACGTCAACCGCAAGAGCGTGAAGGGCAACACGGCGCTGCACGACTGCGCCGAGTCCGGGAGCCTGGACATCATGAAGATGCTGCTGAAATGCAACGCACGCATGGAGCGTGACGGGTACGGCATGACCCCGCTGCTGGCCGCCAGTGTGACGGGCCACACCAACATCGTGGAGTACCTGGTGCACCAGCCACGCTCCACCAGGGAGGAGCGCGTCGACGCGCTCGAACTGCTGGGTGCCACCTTCGTGGACAAGAAACGAGACCTGCTGGGCGCCATGCGCTACTGGCGGCGTGCCATGGAGCTGCGGCAGCCTGGCGACCGGACCGGGGCCCTGCTCAAGCCCCCGCAGGGGCCCCCGGTACCGGCATATGACTGTGCGCGGGAGGTGAGCAGCCTGGAAGAGCTGGAGGCGCTGATCACTGACCCCGACGAGATGCGCATGCAGGCCCTGCTGGTCCGCGAGCGCATCCTGGGCCCCTCGCACCCAGACACCTCTTACTACATCCGGTACCGCGGCGCCGTCTACGCCGACTCTGGCAACTTTGAGCGCTGCATCAGTTTATGGAAGTACGCGCTGGACATGCAGCAGAGCAACCTGGACCCGTTGAGCCCCATGACGGCCAGCAGCTTCCTGTCCTTTGCCGAGCTCTTCTCCTTCGTGCTCCAGGACCGCGCCAAGGGCACGCTGGCTACACGGGTCACCTTCCATGACCTGATGGGCGTGCTGAGCAAGAGCGTGCGCGAGGTGGAGCGGGCGGTGGCGCAGCGCGACGGCGCCCCGGAGGCGCCGCAGTTCACCAAGGCTCTGGCCATCATCCTGCACCTCGTCTTCCTGCTGGAGAAGCTGGACTGCACGGTCGAGCAAGAGCACCACAAAAAGCAGACCGTCTACCGGCTGCTCAAGCTCAACCCTCGGGCCCGCAATGGCTACAGCCCACTGCACATGGCCGTCGACAAGGAGACCACGGCGGTGGGACGCTACCCGGTGGGCCGCTTCCCATCACTGCCAGTGGCCAGCCTGCTGCTGGAGTGCGGCGCCGACGTGGACTCGCGGGACTGCGACAACAACACGCCGCTGCACGTGGCAGCCTCCAACGGCTGCCCAGAAATCATGTGCGCATTAGTGCGGGCTGGGGCCCATTTTGATGCCACCAACGCGCAGCGCAAGGCCCCCTACGAGCTGCTGGATGAGCGCAGCGCTGGCCGGCACGCCTTGCACCCCCTCAACTACATCACCCTGCAGTGCCTGGCGGCCCGAGCCATCGAGAGGCACAGACTGCCGTACAAGGGACTCATCTCCGAAGAGATGGAGGCCTTCATCGAGCTGCACTGACCCTCTACCCCAACCCCTAAACCTCCATCTCCCCCATTTTCTGTCTGCCACCCCCCCTCAAGGCTTAGACCAAATCAAAGCAATAACCCCACTAATTGAAGATGATAAACTTAAATCTACCCTCGTTGGTTTCCTTTCTTTGTAGACTTTTTTTTTAAAAGAGATTTTAAAACGGGAACCTTGAAGTGTTTGGTTGGGATTTTGCTCTTAGCAAGTGGGTCAATACTTCTGATTTGATTTAAGCTGCCACGGTACTTTCTTCTCTTGCTTTCTGTTTTTCACGAGCACGGAAAACAAAGCTTTTGACCCTGTCCCGTCTGTCCTGCACTGGATGGGGCAGCTTGATTTGCAGGTAGTGACAGGTAGTAAATGGGGATGAGGCGGCAGGGGTGTGGCCACTGGGAAATTTGTGCACTTTGATAAATGCATGCGATACGGAATACGGAGTGGGTGGTTTTTGTTCTCTATCGCTCCTTTACCAAGTAGGTTCATCCACTTCCGTGGGATTAATCAGTTGAGCCCTCTGACCATCGGCTTCCCTTTAATCGATGAATCCCAGAACTAGAGGAGAGCAGGATTCCGTGCCAAATTCCGTGTGTCCTCTCTCTTGGTGTTGACTATTTGAGACCCTCTGAGTGGCCGGGACACTCGCTACCGTCACGGCTACTCTGAGGATCCCTGGGCCAGGCTTCTTGGAACATCAGGAACCCTTCCACCCTTGACATGGGGCTTCTACTCAAAACATCCC
Source organism: Petrocephalus schoutedeni (assembly GCA_026780765.1). Lineage (NCBI taxonomy): Eukaryota > Metazoa > Chordata > Actinopteri > Osteoglossiformes > Mormyridae > Petrocephalus > Petrocephalus schoutedeni. The sequence continues at coordinate 3,397,374 of JAODKL010000044.1, forward strand.
AGAATGAGTTTGGGTGACCCAGCCCAAGCCTCACAGGTAAACCAGCATCTGGACAGTGGTGATAGACATGATCTTGCAGTGTTTGACAAGTGGTGGATTACTTTAATCTTAATTGGAATGGCCTTCTACAAGGAGAATTACAAGGAACTGGATGAAACTGGTATTGTATCCCTCAGATGATGGCAGTAATTTAATGAGTCTGTATAAGTTTACTCCAGAGCATTTATAGGAATGTACACTTTTATTGAACAGGGGCTTTCCAATATGTCCATTTGCTGATGGATGATGCAAAATTGGAAAATGAACTATATTTGCCTCTTAGTCTTATTTTTATGCATTTTATTTTAAGATGTTTTTCCCATTGTTTAAATCAACCTTATTTAAAGCACTTTGAAAAACCATAGTACTTTATTTTGCATCCAGACCATGGACTCTAACTCAGAGTTACCCGTTTAACAGACTGATTGATCGATAACTCCTTATGGTCAGAAAATGCATTTGAGGTGCCTGAATAAAATTCAGAATCCAGTGCCGTGTTCGTGTTGTCAATGCAAATGCGCGAGCAGACGCAGGACAGCGGGATTCTGGACGATTTGTTCTGTGTAAACCCGGCACAGGGGAACATCACCTTGGAAACCAAACAACACGTCAGGCATAATGGGAGTTGACGAGGGGTCACCGAGTTTAGCGTTTAACAGGGAGGAGGCCCTCTGCAATCAAAGACTAATGAGGTAAACCAAATTTTCCTTCGAATTTACGTTGACGCTTCTAATAAAAAGCAGTTTTAAAATTAAGGAATAATATTTCTCCATGAGCAGTGATTTGAGGCAGCTGCTGTTTTGGTAATGCGACAGTAACCAGTCTACCTGCAGAAGGGAGGAGTTTGGGGCCGTTAGTCTCGGGTCAGATGTGGGAGATTGTTCTAACTCCTCAGCACATCTGGAGCCGTCAGCCTACTTACCTAGAGAAACCAGTGGCTAATCTGAATGGCTCTGTCAACAGCACAGCGCCTTCCTGAAGCTGACTAGAGGCCGCTGGTGTGACCAGGTGGGGGAAGGGCAGGTGGAATTGCGGCATTTACTGCAGCTTCTGCCATCCCTGGTGGAAATTTATTATGGCCTGTATTTCTGGACAGTTTTATGACCTAAGTCTTCCTTCATCGGTTTCATCCCGTCTCCCCGCTGCCAAAGGAGTCGTTTTCTGGCTGCGTCATGGTTGGGAACGGGGCTGTAATGGCGCAGTGTGATGAAGGGGCCGCAAGCCTGACAACTGCTGTTATTCATAGCGCCCCGCGCTGCTCATGCCCTTTTTATAGACACAGGAAAAACAGGAGTAATGAAAGTGAAACGTTCCCGGTCCGGGGGGGGCTGGCCGAGTGCAGGGGCTAGAGAACAGGACCCCCCGTCCTCTCCCGTCTCCCGAACAAACGTGTAGGAGGAGCTGAAGTGACCGGAAAACCCGAGCGCGGCTTTAATCCGCACCTCTGCGGGGCCCGCCTGCGAGCCGCCGGGTAACGTGTGGCGTTCATGTTTAAAAAAAGAAAGTTGGTCGCCGCCCCCCCCGAGTCAGCTGCCCCCGGGGGGGACGCAGGCGCCTCTTCTGTGTCCTAACTATAGCTGGGATGCTCAGAGACGGACACGCGAGCGTCCGCGAACACGACACCCTGATTCGCTGCAGCTGGTGGCTCTCTGGAATCGCTACCATTTCCGCTGGCGCCTTTTTTGGGCCGTCTTGCCGTGCGCTGCGCCTTCAGGCCGGCCGCTGTATGTTTCCGCGTGAAAGCCGGGGCCGGTGACTTCACCGGCCACATCGGGGACGCTTCCCTTGCTGACGTGTTGGCAGGTCACAAGTTTAATAGGCAATCGGCGCCATGCTCCCCCTGTGGTCGCCTTCAGCTTCCCGCTCCTTCACCAACATTTGTCTCGAAAATGTGGTTGTTTTAAAACTAATATTCAATTAAACAAAAAAGCCCTTTAATGTGGCACTGGCCAAAAACATAATGACAGAAATTACCCAATGACAGTAATTCTGTAAATGTGGCTCCGTATAGCCATGAGTGTGAGGTGGTAAGACCTTTAAACTAATTTAATGCCGGTCGAGTGTGGTTTACATGATCAGTGTAATTGAAGCTAAAGCAGAGTCAGTCTATAAATGATTGTCTTAATAACAGCGGAGGAATCCAATTATGTCAGGTACTAAAAGCCGTTATCATCTATGTGACTGTGGCTCTGGGTTTATTTGGGGATATGCTGTCATGATCCTTTCACAGGCTCTGAAGCAAACGTGTTGCTTCAGACGCTAATTATTAAGCCCCAGCACATGCCTAACGAACAAAGCAGCCGGCAAATGTCATGTTGATAGAGCCGAGAAACAGATTAAATTGTGATAATGCAACAAAAGCACATGTTACTTAATTACCAACCTGCCGTTATGAATAAATGTCACTAAATCTGAAATATAAGAGCGGGATACAGAATGATGCAAGAAAGGACATATGTGTGATTTTTGCCTCGCCGTTGTTGATCAAGAATCAAGTGATTCATTTGCCGCTAATATTTTTGTATGGTGTTTGAATGTAAAAATGCAGCCAAACAGTTTTCAGCAGAAATTCTTAACTGTGGTTTCACACAAATGACCTTTCTTGTACAATTGTGCAGGAGTGAGCCCCGTGTTGGACCTTTATTCAAAGTTCTTAAAGATCACATTATTGGAAGGTACACTCTTGAAGAACGAACAATATTAAATATTACAACATGATGTTTGCATATTGTTAGTGATTTCCCAGGGAAAAGGCTAATTTTCTTATCTTAATCCCCTAACCCAGACATAGATTGCCTTGGCAGACAGAATTTTTACAGTTTACTGGTGGAGCTGCTACTTTTTCCAAGTTAGAGGCGAAATGAGGCCTCAAAACTCATGGTGGGCAGGATTATTATGCATTGTCAATCAGCGTTTGGTTTGACCCAATGAGACCCCACAGAGTAATCTATAGGCCTGTCTGTGATTGGTAGCTCCTGATAATCCCACCCCCTGTGGGTTTCAAAGAGACCTGTTTCTCCTCATGAGTTTCTCCTTTAAGCCAAAGGGATGAGGTCTTCTGTGTCCAGGGAGTTATTGGTAATGCTTTTTTCATAAGGCAGTGCCAGTCATGCTGGATGTGATTTATTTAGAAGGTTATGCACTTGGAAAAAGAAGAGAACACCTGAGTGAGATGAGGACTTGTAGAAAAACATGTTTTCCCATCTGTTTACTTCCTGCCACCAGATCTACAATGCCGAAATTACGCCAGGGCCGTGGTGTCTCATATTTATTGGTCAAGGTAGCCATGATACCATAGGCGTCAATAGGAACAAATCTGCACTTTGATTGATGTTTTACACAGTGGGTTGATTAAATACCTTGTCTTTGTGCCTTGTGAGATTTATTCCTCTTGTTTTCTTCCCTGATAATCGATCAGTATGAAGTTGGTGGCAGCTTGAAGGAATTGCATCATATGCTTGATTTAACAGATCGCAGAATCATGCCACCGTTTCCCGGGAATCCGTGCAGCAATAAATACGCTTGAAGTAATTCACCAGCCACTAAGCATGCCAGAGACAGCTTTCCATTGCATGATGTTTTAGATGCCTAGAGAAAGTTCGGTTCTTTGTGATATATGCGGTAGGCGATACGCTGGAAAATAAACCACAACTAGACAAGTAATTCTGCAAAATAATAGTCATTATAATATAGAAAAATGCTTAGAATAGCATTTACTTTTACCTTTACTTTTCCCTGCGAGGTTTATATTTGTTTGGTAAGTTGGGTGCTTTAAAAAAGACATCTGGAAGACAGAAATGCGGACCGAAGTGGACCAGCAGAGGGCGCTACTGTGACATGACAGACAGCTAAGCCGGCGTGGCTCCTAAGTAAGCAGCCAGCTTAAATGTCAGCTACGCGTCTTTATCTCCCTAAATGTTCAGCTTAACTCGTTATGCAAACGTGTATTTAACCGAGTCACGCTTCAATGAGATTATAGCGCGACGGTTTATGTGCAGCTTTCCACTGATCTGTGATGTTTCCTGTGTCCTGTCGCACCTTAGAGGTAAAACGTGTAAATACACAACGTAAGGAGGCGCCGAATTTTATATTTGACTTTATTATCCTCGTCACAGGAATTGTTAGGGCACGCTGAACTGCAAACACGAACCACAAGCAAAGCCATGGTGACTTGCACTTATTTATTTTTCCCTTCTCTCCCCAAACAAGCACATGGTGGTGCTGCATGGCTGTTTTCGCTGTGCGTACTTTGAACCGCATTTTAATTCGTGCAGTTTGGTATTACATTGTTTTTATACATTTTTCCACTCCCCGGCACACACGGCGAAGGGAGAACCCGAAAGCTTAGACGTGCTCTCTTGTGATTGATTTTTTTTTTATTATCCATACATGGTATCGAGTTTATTTTGCGATATGTTCTTAGTGTTGTAAAACCCACTACATGCTGCTGCACAAATTCTCCTCGCGTAAGAAAAACACAATAACACTATAATAAAATAAGGGAGGCGTGTATGGCGCATGGTGTATGGTGTGCTTGTTGGGGATTGTAATAACGTAAATAAAAATGCCTTAGAACGGAGTACAATGGACCACTCAATGAGACTCTTTGTGGTCTTTAAAAATGCTGCCATTTTATGAACATTATTTAAAGCATCTTAAACATTCAGTGCCCTCAGTTTCCAAAATTGTTTTTAAACATCTGTTGAACTGTCACTGTTTTGTATTTGACCCAAATTATTCTGGTAGCCTGATGTGATACAGCACACAGTTAAGCTGCCTGAGATGTTGGTTCATTAAAATGCATCGTAAAAGCGGATAGGACTCTGCAGAAGGTGTGATGTGGCGGATGGCTGCGGGAATGAGCCTCATGCCCTCCGGTGTGACTCCCAGTCAGCTTTTTCAACTCTAAAACCGCATTGCTGTCTTCTGCACCTTTAGGTGGCGCTGACACCCGAGAGTGCTTCGCAAAGCCGGTCCCTACGGAGACACGACCCCGCCAGCAAATATTCATATTCCGGCATGTGACCCCATCGGCGGCGCCTTTGAATTTCCCATTGATGTGGGTCTGCGATGAGGCCACGTACATGGCGCTGGCTGGTCACATTGTATCGGGCTGCCTGACATCCCGGGCCTGGGTTACCGGGTCCCGTTTGCACCCCGTCACACAAGCCGGCGGCTCCAGCGTGTCCCGATGCACGGCCCTGCGTGTTTAATGCGATCGAATGCGCTTTCCATTTTAGGCTGCGGTCTTATACTGCCAACACGCCTGGTTTATTCCGGCTGGTTTCATCTCATATTTACGCCTTTGTGCTCGATGGATATGGAGCTTGGAATTGTTCCTCTTTTGATGCATGGTTATACAACGAACCCTTAATTTGCCACTGGTTTCACTTAAGGGCTTAAATGTGTAAATTTTACGGGTTCTCTTAATGGCGTTGTGTGGTTGGTTATTTATTCGGATGCTGGATGCTTTGTCATGCATTTAATTCCCTTGAATGAGATAATCAATGTGTTGTGGGTAACCGATGCGAGGGCTGCAGAGGAGGGCCTGTTGTTGTCGACATATCGATCGCTAAACTTTGCCTGTTTTCACTTTCAACAAAAGGGAAGGCGTTGTGCTATTAATATATCAGCCTGGTGTATCTGTTGCGTTAAGTGAGTTAAATAGCCTATGGTTTGGTAACGAAGAAAACGAGTTAGGCCTACTTCTTGTTTATCCGAAATTGTTAGCAATTGTTAACTAAATAATTTTTTTTAACAACACCAGAGTGCGCTGAAGCAATATAGCTAGGTCTGGTAAACTCCAATTCGGTAAAACCCAGTGCCTCATACTTTTAAATGGAAAATGTAATGTCTTTTATTAGAAACTATTTGTCGCTCACCAATAACTCCGTAATTCAACCCCTCAGCGTTTGTGAATGTAATATAATATAGACTCACTGGTAATTTTAAGTTATTTTTTAATCATGAATCCTTTTACTGTATATTGTGAATGGCAATGCTGCTACGGTACCTGTAGGGGGCAGCAGCTCGCATTAAAAATCCATACTAGTCGTAAAGAGTAGCACTCCGCTCAAGAGCATCCTAATCCAATTTTATTCTCATTAAATGCTCCCTGCTCCTGAAGATCGTGCCCATTCATTTGAAGATCGCACTAAATGTCAGCGAATGTCAAGCTGATGACTACGGTGCTCTTTAAGCATGGAGAACAAACAGGCCAGGCGCCAATTTCGGGAGTCCGGGCCGGTTTAATAGCTGCCCTGTGGCTTCAGGCAAAGCGCAATGTGAAGTACAGGCCAAACAAAAAAAACGCGTGCAGCGGGGTTACGGATAAAAAGCCCCCGTTTTATTTTGAGGTGGTCCCAGCAAATGTTGATGACACCTACGCAATATGCCTTACTTTTTTATTAACTTGGCATTAGGATATGTTTCAGTACAATGCGTTTTGAGCCCATTCGTAACGGCTCCAGCCTTTAAAACAGTGGTCACCAACTGGCAGAATCTGGACCGAAACAGAATAAGAACTAAATTGCCTGATGAGGTGGACGCCGCGGACCTTGGCTTTGTGTTGCTGGTGAGTATGACCCTTAGGGGGAAATTGCTGAGGATTTAGTCCTTTACAGATTAAAATTTATTTCACTTTAGTTTTATCTCAGATACTTTTCCCCTCTTGTATTAATACATGGTCAAATTGAAGGCTTCAGTTATCGTTTTCTTTACCCATTTATTTTATGATAACCCAGCTTTCCTTGAAAATGTCATTTTAGTTATAGTAAAAGTTTTAAGTTTCATTTTCCATAGGGGACTGATTGGTTTGGAAATTCTGAAAATAAGCAGCATTTTAGTTTAATTATTGAAGGAATCCTTTTGAATAAATACAACCTGCTTTTTTTTTCTTTCCAAGGTGACGTGTGGAGGGGTGGGGGGCAGACTACCACAGTCTCACAGTGGAGTAGCTCAGGTTTGAAGATTGTGAAGTCTGACCATGGCATTTAAAAATAAAAAACCACAAACATTACCTGCATTCACAGTGATCCATGTGCCTTGCTAATGAGTGCAATTTTGAATGGGGAAACATTCCAAATCATGGTTGCGTCTAGCTATAACTGCATTGCCTGTGTTAGAATTGAGCTGCATATTTCAAAAACTATTTCCTCTTTGTCCAAGCTCCACTTTCAGGAGTAAAAGGTGTCACACAGACATTACAGTACGATGGATATATTTACCATTCACACCAGCAGGGTTTACGCTCTCTGGAGAATGAAACTTCCTGTTTATTCATTTGTCATTATGAGTGGCTGTTAGTGATGAAGTGCAAACTCAGCTTAATCAAATTCATGGTTTTGTTTAGGGAGAATACAAGATGGATTGGTGTATGCTAGGGCTCTCACGGTCTCTTACAGGGCCTTTTGTTTGTTCCTTATCTGTGGAGCATTTAAAACGGGGCACGCATTTGAGACCCCCCCCCCCCCCCCACACACACACACACACGCAGGTCAGTATGAAGGGCTGTAACCTCCAGCCAGGATGTTTTGTGGGTCATGGCTGAGTGAGGATTGAAGCAGGGTGAGTGGTCTCTGTTCATACTCTCCCTGTTGTTGAGAAGGCCAGGTGAGTGACGTGTGGATGTCTCTCTCTCTCTCTGTTGCCTTGGTGCATTCATGTGCGTGTGTGTGCGCGTACGTGTGGGAGCCGGTCAGGCATAAACAACTCTTTGTGGCATTCAGATGAATTCCGTGTTGGCTACCCTGGTCCAGTCCCTCTTGTGTCACAGAGCCCGCTGTGAAAAGCACTTTGGTTCCTGCCCAGCCTGGGAAGTGAGCTGTGTGTGAAGCCTGATAAAAGCAAAGAATCCATTATTTATAGATCAAACATGAACAGCCCCAACTTTACCAACCTGGAAATTCACATTAAATGGTTTTTCTCTGCAGTTGGAGAAGTTGCATTGAGCTGAGCTGTCATGAAATGCTCATTAGTTTTTTAGGTATTACTATCTGTATATATGAAAAATGATCAGGGCACTAGGAACCAAAAAAGGTCTCAAATATTTTTTTTTATGCATACATTTGCCCAACTGAAACCGTTTTCTATAATTGTTGGCAGAATAATTGCAAGTTTAACGAATGTTAAATCGGGCATTTCTTCAGAATAGGACACATGGAGGCTGCTATTTCACTCTATTGTAAAAGCTATGGTCACCTATTGATTCTGCATCAGCTGCAGATGCCAGAACTTCTTTGGTATCCAGCTGAATGTAGATGCTCCAGAAAGATGCTGTACTTCGGCAGGGGCAGCTTTGGCATGCCTGTGGCACAGAGAACCCTATGTGGCATATTCCAGACCCTCCATAATTTGGAAATTGGCCTTTGACGTGTAGTGGCTTTCCTCTGAGGATTCCTGTGATGCTTTACCACATGGTAGCGCGTCCAATGGCGGCTAAGACCATGGACTAAAAACTTTAAGGTTGTTCGGTCAAATCCCAGCAGGGGACCTACTGAATTATCTTTGATCTACTTTAATTGCTCTAGTAAAATACCCATTATAAATAGATACAATTAAGTCTCTGGGTAAAAATGTCTACTAAGAAACTAAATATAACTGAATCTTTGCTGACCCCGGTTTAACCATCTTCACCGTTCCCCTGCGGATCAAACACAAAGGCAACAGGTAAAGGGTTGACAATAATGAAGAGATGGTCTTTCTTTTCTTGAAAGTGATGAAGAGTTCTTCTGAGCCCATGTGCTATAGAGGGAAGTCGGCAGGCTGTTAGTTAAAGAAAAAGCAGGAACGAGGTTTGACTCTTGATGTGTATTGAATTTAATCAGCATCAACGAACACATTATACACCACCATCAGAAATGCTATAATATTGAGCAACTGCCTTAATTTAACTTATGAATGTGAACAGTAAAAAAAAAAAAAAACTCATTGTGAGAGAACAAGTCGACCATGAACTTGGGTATGAATTGTGTGGCTTATTTCACTATTGTAAGGCCGATATTATAAGCTGTCAGAGGATTGAAGTAAACTCTTTTAGTGCTCAAAATAACAATGAGGGAAAACTCAACAGCTTGCAGCTTTTCAAGAAACAAACCTGAAGTTGTAGTGGCATGAACCTGTAACAATGTTTAATGCAGGAAATCCAAGGTGTAATTTTACACTCTAAAGTCTGTAAACTGTTTATTTATTTTTTTTAACATGCTGGTTGGTTGGTAGAGACGTACAAATTCCCTCTTGTGAATCTAGTCCAGAATTTAAATGTGAATGAAGAATTGATTTGGTGTCCGATAATTTAAGAATGATACTCCCAGCTGACATGTTACTTAACCGTTTTTTTTTTTTTGTTTTTGGAGAAATTTTGCTAAATTTAACGCAACAAGCCACATAAACAGCCTTGGTTTGTATGGTTTGTGATGTTTTTAAAACTAGTGTTCAGCTCGTGTCACCACTGTCATTTCTGGACCTCGGCAGTCTTCACAGGCTGTCCTTGGATGACGAGTCATTTTCCACTGAAATCACTTCACGCCCCTGAATGTCGTAAGAATGCGTGCCTGCAAACACAAACGGATGATGCCACTTATACCGTATTACCTTGTCTTGTTCATCACAGGGAAAACTACCTCTGATTAGTACAGTGTAAATCTCATGCATGAGATTAAAGTCATACATTAGCTTAATGTGTATTTAACATAAACTAATCAGCATTTCATATATCCCAGTTATTTAACAGTATATTGGATTACCTGTGCCATATTTGCAGTTAATGAGAGCATTTAGCAATGTGCATCCATACCATTTATTTGTAAAAGTAAAATGTAAGGATGTATTAGATTTGTGGTTAAACAGAGAATATTTAATAGGAGGGTTGTCAGCTAGGACACTATAATACCTTATTTTAAAGAAGTAATTTTAAGGGAAGGGCTATAATGCAACAAATATTTTCTAATTGGGAGTCTTTATATAAATGATTATCCTCTGAAATCCTAGAGATCATGACCACAGGCCAAGAAGGCAAATGGCTTGTGTGTCACTGCTGAATGTCACCTTAAAAGCAGCCCCCCTTTTTGGGTTCATTTTGAGGACGCTGGTGTGTTCGGTCTCAGTGGGGGCCCTACCCGTTCTCTTATCCCTGTCCTTGTGGAGTCCTGTGAAGGGGAGGTGTTGCGTAGCCAGCTCCTCCTGAACGCCCACGTGGGGCATCAAAGGTGGGGCAAACAGTGGGACTCTACAATCCTAGGCGGAGAAGCGAAGGGCAGTGTCAGGACGTGAAGTGACTGAGCCGGGGCCGGTCAGAGCACAAGTGGCACCAGTGCCAGCTCCATGCCCGCCAGAAATAAATCTGCAAATCATGCCACTAAAGAAATATTCATTGTTTAATATAATCTCAACAAATAACATAAGTAGCATTATTATATAATAAATAAATAACCTAGGACCAAAATAAATAACTAGGCAGGGGTGAAACCTAATCATTTTTGCCACTAGTCAACTCTATAAAAATGTAGTCTGACATGCTTTTTTCCCCCTAGACAGCGCAGCAAGCTTAATTTCCAACCCTGGAACTCCGGGGGTTTGGGGGAGGGGGTGGTTGATTTCTAAAAATGAACTATACATTTTCATGTGTTTGTTTTTTTTTAACCCTCCCTAGAACAAAGGATGTTGTACCCGAAATTACGTGAGTTATAATCAAATATAATCCGCGTGAAATCCCTCGGCCAAAATTAATTTGCAAATTGGACACCAGATTTAAACTGTTCCACGTAAGCTTTGGATGCAGAACAATGGCGAATGTGTAATCCCAACTAAACGGCTGATGCACTTTTAGTGTTTCGTTCAGCAGTGGCGAGTCGCGATGAAGAGCGCAATAACCTCCGGGGTATACGGCACCCCCGCGGCCTGGAAATGGGGCAGCCCGGGCACGGGGTCCGCCCCGGCGGCCGGCACGTTCAGCAGGAGCGCCTGGCAGGCGCAGGGGTTCCCGTAGCAGGGATAGAGCTTCACGGGGATGGGCATGGTGAGCAGATCGCCGGGGTACCGCTCCCTCTGGCTCAGGTCGGCGATGACGTAATCCGAGGGGAACCGAGACGCTAGGGAATAAAATAATATTAAAAATAAACGTAAAATTACATTGGTCATTCGCCCTAATACTAGCGGGTGTCCGGGGCACATCCCACAGGAAGGGCGGGGGATAAGCCGGCCGGCACCTGGCAGGACGCGCTCACACCTCCGGACCGTGCGGTAACTCCTATGTATGTTTTAGTGGGGGACTCGAATCCTGGCCCCAGGGTTGTGAGGCGGCAGCGCTAACCGCCGCACTGCTAAATTTCATAATTGAAATAACTGGTTGAATAATTAGTTTGTCGCTCCATTCATTCTGATTCATAAATGGTCGATGCCATTTCGTCCTGGACTTACGTCTATTCAGAAAGGCACTGTCTTTATTGGGGAGCCATGGGGAGGCCCAGGGGTGCAGGTCCTCGGCGTTTGTCCGCGCTGCCCGCACGTCGGGTGTCGGCGCCTGTTGCGCCGCCTGGCCGGCCCCGGGTCCTAGGGGCTCGGCGTGCGCAGCGCCCTGCTGGGGCGCGTCCTCCTCCGGCTGCGCGCCCGCCGGCTCGCCGGGCTGCGCTTCCTCCGCCTGGCTCCTCTTGATGCGCCTCTGGAAGGCCATGATCTTGGTCCTCTCCGTGATGAGCGCGCACTTCCAGCAGACGCAGTGCTGGAACTGACACCTGCCCGAGTGGCCCTTCAGCTGCACGATGAAGCCGTGGTTCCTGCATCTCGCACACTTAGGGTTGCGGGGGGCTTTTGCAGGGCTCTGCTGCTTCGCCTCTTTTGACAGTCTAGGCATCGCACTTTTTAAATGTATTTCACTTTGATTAAAATATGAAAAAGTTTAAGTTTGTCCGTGAAACCCTATTGATAATGTCAGTGATGGGATGACTGTTACCTTTCTGTAGGTGGGGTGCATGCAGTACGGTCACGTGACGCTAACCATGATACATTTTGCCTGTGGGAATTGAGCTCGAGCCAAGTTCCCAGGCCAATTGAAAGAACTATTAAATTGTATTTTTTTAAAATTGCAAAAAAAAATCCCAGCTGGTACTGGAAGCTGATGAAATGTCTATCCTTGGACTTTATTGTAGTTCTTTTTTTTAAGCAACCTGTAATGATGTATTTACTTATTGCAAAATAAATGCATGTAGTTGCCTCCAAGCGGATACTGCATGCTGTCTTCAAATTATTAGACCAGTATTAGAGAAAAATCAGTAAATAATGAGAATCTGAAACTCAGAAAGACGGCACGTCCACCAACCGTCCGTGCAAAAGACAATGATTTCTGGTATTAAAAGAGAGAGAAAATCTCCACAATTCACTGTTGCTAAAACGATTTACAGACTTGTACTTTGCAGCGTTTGTTTAATCGTGTTAGGCATGGTGATGTGAAGCCCTGGGGTAAACGGGTATCATTAACGATTGTTTAGTTTTCAGATAAGCTCTTTCAATGAAATCGTAACTGGCTGAAACGCACGACCTGGACGTATGGTCACACCGGGGTGCCCACACTTTCTCGGTTTGCGAGCTACCAGGTCAGAATGATCTACCCACATTAAAAATGCGAAATATGTTATATATATTATATTTATATTTATATGTACAGTATATGTTGGCGAACCTTGCAGCACTGCATGTACCCTGAAAGCGCAATACAATCCAATACGTTTAAGGTTCCTTACTTGGTCCGGCTCCCCCACTAATTTTTAATATCCCTTTTTCGTAGGTATAAATTGGAAGGCTAGCTGGGTCACTTTGCTCGCTGGAGTTTAGATCGCGTGTTCTGCCGGGTGACGCGTTAGAAGAGAAGAGATGAAAGTAGATCTTATGGTAACCTAATGTATCAAAGTTTTAATTAAGCAACAGCAAACTGGCCGCCCTTTATGTATATCAAGTGGCATCTAAAAAAATGTTTTTGAATGTCGCGCTATCTACCGGTCGATCGCGATCGGCTTATTGAGCACCCCTGGTCTATAACATTTAAAATGATCTTATGGGCCACGCGCCCATAAAGCCCCGCCTGATTGGTCAATATATTAATATTCACGACAAGCAGTACCTGGCTGGCCGGTGAACGTGCTACCCGGTTTTTCTGTCTGAGGCATTCACTGGCCAATCAGGTACCGTATATTTCATGAATATTAATGAGTTGTCCCGAACCAGCCCCGTAAAAAGAAAATTCGCTCGCCGCTTGGCTGATTCTCACATCCACCCACCCCTGTGCCTGTAACACGCCGTCTTATGTTAGGGCTGATTTATGAATGTCACCGAGTCGGTCCTTCACAGCACGGTGCTCCTTCTGCAAAGTAATTGTCACCTTTAATCAGTCACTTTTCACCTCGCATGGCGCTTGATGGTTTTTTAAAGCCTTACAGACCATATATAGACTTATAGCTCATGTTATATCAGTACATCCGAGTCGCAGCTGTAACTGGTTGTGAGAGCATCGTGACATGTTTCACCGTCCTGTGTTTGGTATTAAGTTCCCATCCGTTTTGTTCTGAGCCACTGTCGCTTCTTGTGATGAAATTTGAAAATAGGATGCCGTGAATAAAAATAGGCCGCTGCTTCTGTTGAAATTCGGGGAGGGTTAGATAATGAACCAACAATAGAATCTCGAAGCTTGATTCTTAGCGGCAGAAGTCGGCAGGTGTCTCCCGCCCTGCCGCTTCCGTGTTCACAAGCACGAGTGCACGAGTAGGGGAGACGGGGATTGGTTGTGATGGGGGATAGTTGTGACAAAGTCTATTTGTCCAATTTGTCCAATCAGGAACGAGGTACAAATCACCTAATTCACTATGCGCAAGCTTAGTTTAGTCTTTATTTCACATGGAGAAGGAACGCTCTGCAACAAACACTAATGGGGAAAAACGAAATTTGAGGTAAGAAAGTAATTTTTCCACTTAATTTATTTTTGTGATAGCACTCCCTGTTTTGTACTTGTATTATTCAAACTTAAATAATTTTCATTACGTGCCTGTGTCAATATCTTTTATGCAAATTGTGAGCACTAATATTGTTGCTCTTAGCAGGAAGGTATATTTGTTCATTGCTACCACAGCTGGGTAGTAATTGTATTTCTCCATTTGCCCACCAGGGCACTTCCCAAGCCAAGGAAACGTCTGCGTTGTGTGTATGGAACATGTCAAAGTCAAAGGAAAATTGGGTGAGATGCGAAGTCTGTCCAAGGTGGGCCCATCAAGCCTGTACACAAGCAGGAGTTCAATACACCTGTCACCACTGTAATTCTGATGGTGACTAACATCACACATGCACATGCAGGCATGCACTCTATTATTCAGTCATTACAACTGGTGCACGGTTGTACATTTAGCTTGGTTTTATTTTATGATCTTTAATTTTAATTGTGATTAACATATATTGCACACACATGCCTGGCAGCCCTGGTTGGGATAAGCTTTTATGGAAAATGGATGGATATAGACGCATGCATAAATAACCTCAAATTTGTTGAACGAAAAATAAAAAACCTTGGACAACTTTTTTGGCATCATTTATAATGGTACATTTAACCCAGGGCTATGTTACAACTATCACTGACTTTGGAGTAAATTATAACAGTTCAGTCCATATGTTTGAGGCTAAACCATTGATTGTCTGTATGTGGTACAGGAATAAAACTTGTGCTGTTTAATAGAAGACATGTGCAGGTAGTTTGTATCAAATTTTGAATGCGATTCCTTAAATGAGTACAGATAAAAATGTACAAAACGTTACAGCTAGCCCTGGCCTCCCCGATACTTCTAGGACTGCTCTGCTGTATTCGAGTATGACGGCAAAAATGAAATTTGAAAGGTGCTCAGTATCTGTCAGTATGGTTCTTTGTAAAAAAAAAAAAAAAATTATTATTGAATGGAAACATATCTAAACGTAAAGAAGCTCAAAATACAGTTCAAATTATGGAAAAATCATGGAAGTATAGCATAGAAATTGGAGTGTAATGGGTCAAATTGTTTTTTAATGGTAAAGGTTTTTTTTATTTTTTTTAACTGATAACTAAAGTGTATTCAACTATTTAGTGCCATTGCCGGTATGTAATAAGAAAACGGTGCTGTTGGCACAGTGGTGATTGAGGGTCAGTGTGGGAAGGGAGATGAATTGTTATCCGTGCAGAATGCAGTTGCTGCTGATGTTTCTTTCATTAAATCTACTCAAGCATCGGATGAAGGGTTCAGGAATAGTGCAGGCTATTAAAATCGGAGGCAGCCGTAAACAGACTGCAGTGTTTGTCTTTGTGACGAATGTCAAGATGGTGTTTTGTCACAGTGTAGAGGCACTGGGCTGATAACCAGGCCAGTGAGTACAAGCAAGCAGAGTGGCAAGGTTCCGGATACGCGGGCCACGCTTTGTTGGAGATAACAGATCGCTGGCCCCTCCGAGTGTTGCTGGGGTGTTGCAGCCCAAAGGTTGTCTAAGCCAGTGTTTACCAATCCAGTCCTCAGGGAACACTGGACTGTCCATGTTTTTGCTCCCTCCCAGCTCCCAGCCAATCAGGAACACCAGATACCTGGTACAATTGTGCTGGGAGCTGAGCGGAAGCAAAAGTGTCCGGTGTTCCCAGAGGACTGGGTTGGGAAACACTGGTCTAAGCTCTCCTACATGTGACATTTTGGCTATCTTACACTAGTGAATATGTTGGCTGTACCTTTGAAACACAGACTCCGATTTGAAGGGTGTTTGCTGTAGGACATCATCGTAATCTACTGGTTTTTATATCCTAATGTTAATTATTGTGGGCTGATGAAGTTAATTTGTTATTAGTGCAGAATCAATGCCTTGTCTTTGTAAATTTCGGTCAGACCCGGAACGTCTTAAGATTTAATTTGAGTGTCATATGTTTTATTAAGCAAATCTACTCATTTTAGAAAATACCTATAGTGAGTTAACAAAGAGAGTGAGAGGGGAAAATCCCACTGTATATATTCCAAGTGGTTTAATTTATATTAACATGATTATTGAAATAGTGACGTTTTATAACCTTTTGTTTAGGATAAATGCTCAATCAGCATTCAGGTCTTATTTCAGTACTGGACATCTAGCCTTTGATTTGTTTTGTTTAATTGACTCTAGCTGTGCCCTCTGTCACCTCTCCTGTGCGCTATAAGCAACTTATTACAATTACCCGCCCAACCCGAAAAATACATTCTATGCTAAACATACTGTATGAAATTATTTGCATTTTCTGGTGATTCTTCAAGGGAACAGACTGATTTTCCTGGTTTGCAAATTTAAACAGTTTCCTAGAGCATTACTAATTTAAGATGTTTTGAATTAATGAATCTGGGAAGTCTGTGTCCTGTGTGTCTCCGATTATAATTTTGAAGAATGAGTGAGTGTTTAATTCCTGTTCTGCATTTTCTTGTGGGACTTGTAATCAGATATGCTGCTTGGTAATTCACCATGGCAAATTGAAGTTATTATTCTGCACCACCCACGGTCTGTCACTTGGAGACACATCCTGCACGCACCTCTATCTAATGAATGCCGACTGAATCGATAATGACACTTCTTCAATAAATTATAGGATGGAAATGCAGTTTGTGACGCTTTATAGTTTTCAGCCTGAGTTTCTGTTTCTCTTTATTCCGGTATTGAGTTACCCATTCCTCCATGAAAACATGACTGCTCAATTGCCCCCTTGTACAGTGTGGTCCTCAGCATGCCCCTGATTGGTGGCCCGGTCTGTGGGTGGGGCTTGTGGGCGGAGCTTGCGGCCAGCATGTTTCTGCACTCTGTGCATTCTCACACTCGCACTCAGGGCTGACAGATTTCCTTAAATCATGAACATTTCGGGCCCCTATAATAGTCTGCAAATGTGGCAGGTGGCATCCCATTTCGAAAGGTCACTGGCACAGCCCTGGTGGCCATACAGTACGTGTCAGTTTCGTGAAATAATTCGGCAGATTCTGGCGGTGTCTTTTCTGTGGTTTTCCGTGTCTTTAGTCAAGAAAATCAGCAGAATATATTAAAGTGACTTTTGCGCAACCTGGCTTCTTCTGCGGTCATCGAGACGGCGGCTAATTAATCCTTAGGACTGCTGTCATTCGCAGCATCCTGCCCAGTTTGCTAGTTGATGCTGTGGTTCCATGGATACATATGGTCACATGACCACCTCACTTTCTGGGCCCGGAGAGTGAGTGAGGAGATCTCTCTGATTCAAAATGATCACGAGCATGTCTAATTTAGCATGGATAACTTGCAACTAGATTACCACTGTGTGGCTGGCGCTAGTTAGGGGGACTGCTGGTCTGCTGGCTCCTAGTTAGGTTAACTGCTGTGTTGCTGGCTCCTGGTTAAGGATGACTGCCGAGCTACTGGCTCCTAGTTATGAGAGGTGCTGTTCTGTTGGCCACTGGGAGGAGAATATGTTGGCCTGGCCTGCTGAGGGAATGGAGCCAGGCACCATGTTAGCCGAACAAAACACCGGGCTTATCTGACAGACCCCTAAGGGGTTGGTCCAATGGCCCTGGTGGAGCCTGAGTTTGTCCCGCGGTGGGCGAGGGGCTTTTAGAGAAGCACATGTGGTGCCGGTAGCTAACTTCAGCAGACCGCTACAGCCAGGCTCTGCAGGGAACTGGGCCTTTCGGCAGACGGGTTAAATAAAGGGCTGCCTCTTCGGCCGCGGCACCACTCCATCACGCCGCAGGTGTGTGCGGACCTGCGAGAGGAGCCCAGCGCTGGCCAGTGCAGAAACGCGCGGTTATGTGCCTCAAGGTTCCTTTGAGGTCAGGAAGTCTGACTCTGTAGCATGGATGGGGGGGTGGGGGGGGGGGTGGCAGGTTGAAGGCCCGGTGGGAGCCAGGTGGCTCCTCTGCCCCGAATCCCAGCAGTGGATAAAGCTCCCGGCCCGGGGGGTCTGTACTGGCTGTGGGTATCTGAGATCAGAGCTGTGCACTCGGTGTGACGGCTCTGAGCGTTTCGCCCGCTCCTTTTAACAGGGTGCTGAAGGTTACACATTTTCTTCATCATCCAGGTCCCTCGGGTCGAGTCTGAAAAAACTGGGCCAGGCTGGTAATCTTAGCTGCTACCTGTCCAGCGGAGACAGCGGCATAGTGCAGACTAAAGCTGCCTTTTACAATTCTAACGGCCCCTTTTAGCCGTCCGCCCAAGTGCCCGCAGGCTTCTGCTGACAGCAGGGCTCCTCCCAAAGTCTGCTGAATCTACCCAGGGTGCTTCCTGCATTTTAATGGCGGGCGATAGAGTGCCAAATCGACCAGGTAATAATTCCTCAGTCTTTAAGAGCCTGCCCTACCCTCAGGCGATACCTAGGGTCGCTAGTTTCAATTTAAACGCCACAGTTTAGGATTTGTAATTTTAACATGAATATGACTAAACACGCAGTGTAGCCACAAAGGCATAATTGATGTCTTCTGGGAATCTATCAGTTATTGAGCAGTAGTATTAGTATTCTTTATCATTAGGGTATTGTAAGTGGTAGGTGAAGGGCATAAGAGGGTTTTGTAACCATGGAGACCATTGCCGAGATGCTGATAGTGAAACACTTTGACACTGTCACAGCCACGCGGCAGTGAGTTGCGTTGGATGCGGTCTGATAAATGTGCTCCGCTCCGTCCTGCCCGTGCCGCGTCATTGATCACGGCCAAAGGCAGCCGAGTCCACCGGCCGGAAAGAATTATAGCCGTCGAGAAAAGTCTTTTGTTTGTTTTCCCTGCACTGCTGCTACCTGACGCAGCTTTTATTTGTGTCAAAGTGAAGGCAATTTCCCTGCCGGAGTCGCTGTCTTTTGCGTAGAGGTTGGCACGGGGTATTTAAGGGCAGGCGTCATGAGAAGGATGCAGCCCCTTATTCCTCAGGGTCCCGGGTTCGACTTCTTTCATTCCGCTCGTCCGCGCACAGGGCAGATGGGGGCGATTCACACCCACACCATCTTCAGATGCTTTACAATTTTTCATTCCTGCATTGAAATCTTCTTCATCTTTTTAAATTATACTAGAAATTACTGGATCAGTCGGGACTGAATGTTTAGCCACAGGATGTCAGAATTGCTTCTCCTCTTAAAGAATGGCTCTGCTGGTCTGAGCTCCCCCTGTCCAGGTGAGATTTAGAGAGTTCTGCAAGATTTGCTAACAGATGGAATTTATTACCCTGCCCTGTGTCAATTCACGCTCATTCCTGTAATCCATCGTGAAAGTGCCGGCATAGTAAAAAGAATGACTGGTTTCATGCCACACACCTAACTTTTTGTAGACCGCTGCCCTCAGATTGTATGTATGTATTCAATAAAGTCCTGAATCTCACGCCTGGAGTTCTCGGCGAGGTCATTCATTGTTCGCCGTTTTTTGCTGAAGCAGCTTGTTCCAGCCTGGCCCGGTTTCCGGCTGGCCCGGTTTCCGGCTGGCGATGCAGGTGCCAAGGGCTCTGCTCCATTCGCATCAGCTTAACCTGCACGGCGGTTGAGAGGCCTGGTTTGAAATTGTAGTTCCAGTGTCAGGGTGACGCTGTCCGTTGGATTCCGTGCTGACGAGATGGCGTGCGTTATATACACCAACCCCATTTATAACTCATGGGAGCAGAGCAGCAGCCAATCAGAATTCTTGATTTATGACTGTGGTGCAACCTAGCAGTCGCCCATCAGTCCTGAGGCTTGATTCCCGGACCGGCACTGTAAATTTTCCTGGAGGCACATTGCTGGCATGCTGCTACGCGACAGCGCTGCCTCGTACTTCAGGCCCAGCTCGGAAATCCTCGGTCACCTCTCAGAGTTTCCTTACTCTTTGCACGAATATGAAATTCAAATGATTTGACCTGGAGCCTGAGAACTACTGAATATATGTAGTTACGGTTTAAAACCTCTTCAGAGCCGTAATGTTGTGCAGTTGTACTGTTTACACACATTCTTTCCCGATGCCACAAGGACAGAGGGAATCTATTTAATTTTCATTTAATGGTCCTCTGGCTCACTGCGCTAAAAATACGCACTGAGTAACACAGCACCTTTTAGTGAGCGAGCAGGATTATCCTGCTCCCTGGGGCTTGGCTAAAGCTAGCATTATCGGTCACATACAGTTTAGTAGGTCTGGGAAGTCTATGTGGAAATATCACCTGATGTTGTCAGAGAGTGACAGGTTTTTAATCAGCTGGATTGGATTTTACACCTTGTGATTTTTGCAGGAAATAAAAAAAAAAAATTGAACTGTAATGTATCTGGGTGCCATGTGCATGGTGGAAGGGTACTGAAAGCTCTATTTCAAACCAGAAAGTTGCAGGTTGTAAGTTTCGTAGGACTGAGAAAGTGCTGACCAGCCCCCCTTACTTTGCCTGGCTCATTGGAATGTCTTTATGGATATTTTTGGGATGGCTTCCGGAAGTGCTTATGAGAGCAGCATTTCTGCATGGATAGGTCTTTCTCTGAAGCCTCATACTTATCCGTGTGTTCTTCAGACTAATGTGCAGCTCCCGTCCATCCCGTGTCTGCCAGCAGAGGTGCCTTTGCTTCGGAGATGACAGAATCTGGCAGGCTGCTGGCAACACGGGGCGACTGCAATGGAGTCTTCTCTAATGGAGGGACAAAAGCAGGAAAATAGGGTACTTGACTCAATTAAGTGGGAATGGAATTCCTACTGCTTTTTAGGATTGAGGGAGCCTAATTATTTCTAATTCTCAAGGGACTTGGAATTCAAATTCTTCTGGTCTATTTGCTGAGTTCTCCGCACACAAAACCCATCTAGTCCAAGTAAAGTTTTTCTTGGCCAATAGGAAGAGAAGATTGGACCAACCCAGTCTAGCATATTTGTTCTAATCTTCCTGTTGGTAAACTGAATTTGTTTTTGCTCTGAATGATCAATTGCTCCAAACAGTCCCAGTAATTCTTCAGCAATGCTCATTAGAAAGCTGGATTGAGCACAATGTTTTTTTATTCAGAGAGTAAATTGAGCTAAAAGGATCCCTTCTAGTGATGTGCGAATCACGAACGAACAAACCGATTCGCTGGCCAAAAAGAACTGGAATCACCTGAGATCAGTGACTGCAATGACCACCACAATGTGAGCGCCCCCACCGACCTGTAGTGTTATTGCAGGTCAGAGCGATTCACTGAACTAGAAGACCTGTTGATTCACCAGGTCTTCTAATTCACCGGGTCATTGGATTCAGTCGTTCGTTCACCAGGTCCTTTCGTTCACTTGATTCACTGATTCAGTGGTTCGCTGAGTCTCTTCAGAGCCGTAATGTTATGCAGTTGTACTGTTTACACACATTCTTTCCCGATGCCACAAGGACAGAGGGAATCTTTGGCTGTGTTCTGCATATTTGTAGCTTATAGTAACAAAATGAAAAGATACGTGCAGTATTATTATTGAATGAATCAATGATTCAAAGAACCGGATCTTTTCAGTGAACTGAATGAAAAGAACTGAATCAGTAAAAAGATTCGGTTTGCACATCACTAATCCCTTCATTCTATTCCCTGCAGGTGAACTTGCCTGTGGCACCATGATCCAGGTGACTTTAATGGTGTTATTCAATATGCGTACTTGACCGTACTTGTGTTCCCATGTACCTGCTTTCCGTCATCCTCCACTGCTAAAGACCAGGTCCAAAGCTAAGAACATATGAACAGAAGTTAGTAAAAATCCCCAGATGTCCTTCTTGCCCCATCCACAATATCGTTCCTTGCATCTTTTTCCAAATCCCATGATGCATTGCACCCCATATTTGTTCTTGTGAGGCAAGTTAGAAAGGTTACTCTTGCTACGACTAAGTCTTAGGGCGTTTCTCAATACCAAGAATGCAAAGACTGTCCGCAGATTGACCCTTGACCTCATGGTTTAGACTCCTGCATCCTGGTGTTCTTTGTACACCAGCAGCATTGAACACCAGCCAATGACGTTGCGAACTCTCCTGGCACATCACACGGGGAGATTTGCTGCATACAGCGAGTTGTTTTTCATTGGCTGAGCAACAGAACAGTCACATCTGCAACAGTGAGTTTCAAAATGGCACAGAGTCCACCCTTTCGTATGTCAGAAGCCTGGGCTTTTATCTTCATCTATGTCTTATGCTTAAGCCCTCTGTAGCTGATCCTGGACGGAATCCAAAACGGTCTTATCAGGGCGGACCACGGATTTCCACCTCCGCTGAGCTGGCTCTTGCCTCTGCCAGGGAACGCGGGCTCTCTGCTGAGCTGCTGCAGCTTCTCTGTGCTCGCTGTCTTGCATGTGCTGAGCCTTAAGCATCATGAGTCAATTTCAGAGAGTGCCTCGCCCCTGTGCCCTAGATCTGCCAACATGCCGACTCGAGTGACCTCCCCTCCAACCCAGGAGAAACAAAATCACAAATTCCATAGAAACGAATGCCAGCAAGTCGCTTGCTGATTCCAGCTGTCTCGTTTTAATCTGACCCTGATGCTTGTATAAAGTGACCTACAATTATAACCATATAAGGCATTTTAATTGATTTCATTCAAGGTAAGTAACTTGTAATAATAAAAATCTATACTTTTTAATGCTGCTAAAAGGATCTGTGATTGCACTGCTATACTTTAATTCACCATTTAGCTTGATACTGTACGCCTGTATTGCGTCTATTATTTTCCATTTTACTTCCTTATTTATTTATTCTTTCTTACTGCTATTTTATTTATCTTTTATAACATTGGTGGGAAGCACCCAAAGACTTTCATTGTACTTGTACAATGACAATAAACATTCTATTCTGAAAACGTGCCATCAATGCCTATGATACCCGTTTCCCGTCTTTAAATCTTTCCCTGGCAGAACAGTGCATTGAAGCCCTAGGCTTTAAAATGTCCCTTTTAATGAGAACTATCAGGAGATGGATCATTCTGTAGTCCCTGCTAATTCAGTGTACATATAAGGAAACGTCACATAACTACCCTAAATAAAAATGGGGGCATTTGGGGGTGTTTCCAAGGGTGGTCGCTCTGGTCAACATGAACTTTCAGCCAAGACAAAGAACCTGCAGATGTACCTGATAGACTGTGTCGGTTGAGCAGGCGAGTAAGTTATTGTGAAACTGGATACCAAACTGCAATAAAGCCAAGAGAGCAGGTGTCTGCATGTGGTAGCTGCTCTCACCCCACCTGCGAAGTCTGAGGGGAATGAGGAATGACCTCCACCTCAGCTCTCCCTCACAGCCAAGATTGGGGATTAAATTAAAATTAACAAGGGATGAATTTCATTTCACTCTAATATATATATATATATATATATATATATATATATATATAAACCAAATGAGCATTAAAACATACCTTTTCAAAGAAGGTTTTGTGACTTGATCTTGGTGATCAAGTTTTTAATCTGCTTAAGTGGATAAAAAGGACTCCCCCCTCCATGAAAAATAGACTTTGGGGTAGCCCATGGCAGGGGCTGCTTCCTTCTAAGGCTGCATTCAAAGACCAAATGCACCACAGCGGCGTGACAAGGCTGTCCCATTTCGGAGGCCAATATATTTCAGAATATTCTGCGCAGTGTTTCCCAACCTGGTCCTCAGGGACCCATGGATGGTCCACGTCTTTGCTCTCTCCCCGCTCCCCTCTGAGGATTTGGAAACACTGGGACTCTTTCAAATTTTAACTGCCTGTGGGGCAGAGCCCCGAAGCACAGGGCAGCAGAAGTCCTGGTACTTTTATTTATCTTTTTAACAAAACAACTTTAAAGACCTCACACAGACAGTGAATTAATCACCAGCACCACCCCAAAGCCCAATGGAAACAAACAATGTTGCTGGAAGTGCGTCTCATCTGACCCAAAAGCATCCCTAACTGTACCCGGCTGACCCTGTTTAAGCGATAATGAGGACAGCGGCCTTATGAGGACCAGCTTGGGTGTGTCACCTCAGGCCTGGTGATCGATCACCATGGGCAACGGACCAATCGGCTTAACCCGGCTCCTTCCCCCGAGTCGTCGTGACATGGGTAGCATGTTGTAGCTCTGGCTTGTGCCCGGCTTAGCAGTGATTAACTTTGAAAGGTAATTTAAAGTCTTTCCGCTGTTCTGAAATGGGCCACGGTGCATAAAGGCTTACAAGCTCCTTAAATTGTTAGCAGCGGTGAGTGCTGAGGAGGTACGGCCAGTGTAGTTTAGTTGGGTAAATAATTAATTCAGCGGTGTGCTCAGGTAGAAAGAAAACGTGTGTGTATGTGTGTGTGTATTGGTTTACCATGACTGTGATTGGAGACATCATTTGTAATGATGGAGAATGGGGTGGGGGTGGTGTTACCCTCTGAGAGGGGAAAAACAAGTGCTCTTCTACATAAGTCAAGAAGCGTCACCTGGCCAAAGACTGACTTTTGTAAATGCTGGTCTTTCTTTAAATTCTGTTAAATTACTGGCGCCCCTTAGTGGTAGTTTTATCGAACTGACACACAGGTGTGACAGCAGAGTGATGGGTGGGCGTGTCCTACCTGGTTCCCTGCTGTGCAGACAGACATCTAGAAATTCACCCGCTGTGGACACTGCGGAGTCTTTATTGACCATCTCAGCTGTGAATGGTAGTCCCAGCTGTGGGAGTTGGGCTGGTCTGGGGAGTGGGAAAGAATTGCTTTCTGGCATTTATGGTTGATATTAACGCAGAGGAGCCTCTTTGTGTTTCTGTTCAGGGGCAGAGCGCCATTTTTTCATTGCCACTAGGTGCCTCTCAATATTCTTTTGTCCATTTTCTTGCCATCAGTCATCTGTTGTCATTAATTTGAATGCGAATCCATTGTCGATCAGTTGTTTTTAAGCACCTTTAAGATTTATTCTGGTGCTGCGGGGACGAACACACACGCAAAAAAACCTAATTACCCATTTTTATTGTTTTCTGTTACCCTTTGAATATGCCCTAAAATATTAGGAGAACCTTTTTCATTTTAATTGAAGTGCTTTTAATTTCATAGTCCTGATTTGAACCAGTATGCTTTTTGATGCAAAAAATGAAATCTAATTCAAGCTTTAATAGTGTAGCCCCAATTTGCATGACAGTCTTTATTTTGCATTAATTGTTTGTTACTGGGCAGTGTTCAATGAAGTATCATTTGACACTGCGGATCCCTGGCAGTTGCCCCCCCCCAAAAAAAAAGAATGTCAAAGGAAAATGTGTCCCGAGACTGAGAGGGAACATTTACACTGTGTGCATTGTCTTATATCTGGCAGTTTGTAGGGAGAAGTATTAGTAGTATATTATTATGTTATATATTATTATTATTATTACTATTAGTGGCTGGAGTATCCTTCCTCTTTCTACCCTCACTTTCACCCGCCGTTTCCCAGCATAACCTCTGGATTGCTTCGGAATTGAATAACGCACGGATGGCGGGCTCACAAGTACAGTGTGTTTAATCAGAATTTCCGCCTGTCATATTTCATATTTAGGACTATACACACAAAGCCATTTACCCGGCTGGCATGCATGGGTCTTGTCAATAAAAATTTATTACTCACGCTGAGCCACGTTTGCAGTAGCCTAACATACTCTGCCAGTGTTAGGCTAAATGAATATGGTCGTGAAGGAAAACGGTAGCAGAGACGGTAACGCGGTAAGATTTTTTTGGGGGGGAGAAAACAAAAACGCGTGAATAATTCATCCGAGACACGAATGGGGTTTCTCCCGCGACAGCTCCATACTTAATGAAAACAAAAACCTCTCATTGAAGCATTATGGACTTTCAGTGGCGTTTGAAAGGTGCTCTGATGCGATCGTCATTATTAACGCAAACGCCGCCTTGATTAAGAAGCTGGATGCGCTTCAAACGCAGAGGCTCCTTAAGATGTTGCATTTAATCCGGGTCCCCCGGTCTGCTCGCTACAATCCATCGCTCTCAATGACATACTTCTAGTATAAACGGCATTTTCTCATACGGAATAATTAGCCGGTGTATGGTAAGATCTGTCTGCAAAAACTACCGGAGGTAAAAGATCAAGCGCCGACTCGGGCGGAGAGAGACGCCCAGTGATCAGTGCCGGCGTCCCGTTTTGTACGGAATATTGTATACGAAACCCGGTCAGGGGCCGCACAATGATTGCATTGTATGAAATCATTCACATGTATTCTCTGAAGCAGTAAGTTCGTGTGCATATGTCTGTCTGTCATTTTCAAGTACATTATTTTGTTTCTGGCGTCCCAACTCTAAAGGTGACTTTGGACTGCCCTGCTGCCCTAGTGTTCTAACCATGTGTGGCCAACAGGGGGCCCTCAAACCTCGAGGTCCCCCACAAATTCACGGTTTGTGGTTTGGAATACCGCTGCAGTCTGACAATCTGCTGTCCTGTTTGCCTGTCCTTCAGTGATGCCATGTGGCATGCCGTTGTTTAAAAAGCATGCTTATTTTAGGTCTTCATATCTTACAGAATAAAACCAGGTTCTTAGAACTAAATAATGGAGTACAAACTTCGGAGTCATGTGAATTTTCAAACTGTGCTTCGGCAAACTGCGGCCCTGGTTTCAGCTGCAAGGCAGGATGTGACTCAGAGCAGTTTGGACTGGGTGTCAAAGCAGCATCACTCATAAAGAACTAGAGTCACTCCACTTTTAAAGCTGTGGCCAGTAGGTTTTCTTACCAAATTCCAAGAGGCCTTTTCCATTTACCACGTAACTAATAGCAGTGGCTAGCCTGTTGATCAGTCTGCAGAGATGCTGAAGTCTTCCTGTATGAGGAAATCTTAAAAAATGTAATAATGTGGGAACTGAATTATGACCCAGTCCAGTTTTTCATCATCAAACTTAGTGTATTTGGGTAGCACTCACATGTCTGCATTTGCACAAGCTCACTCTGTCATCACCACATCTGCATCGCTGGCTCTCTTCGGGGTGTGGGTATGTTATATCCCACAATGCACCGTGATTGTTTTAAAGTAACTCCAGATGGCTATTTGTATTGATCGCTAGGTTGCTGCACTTGCACTTTGAGAAAATATTTCATCATTCATAAAATGTAACTTACTGGCAAATAAAGGCTGAGAATTTGCCAGCCCTGTTACTGGTGAAAATGTTTGTGGTTTCCGGACGTGTTTGCGGGGGGCCTGGCTGTGGGTACTTAGCTTTTCTTGAGCAGGTGAGACCCAGGTAGTGGACTGGGGAGGAGGATGCCTATTTCTTGTGCAGTGCCCCCTGCTGGTTGTGTCTGCCTCTGCCCAGGGCAAGTGTATAGGCTGGACACCAGGGTGCCCTCTCAAATCCCAAACCTCCCGTCCCAGTGTCCCACTGTCCGAGACGCGATGGCCAAATTAGTTTCATTCATATTTATAATAAATGTGTTCCTTATTAATACATAGTTTGGTAGAGAGTTGTGTGGTGTGTTGAGTG
This sequence comes from Petrocephalus schoutedeni, assembly GCA_026780765.1. Taxonomy (NCBI): domain Eukaryota; kingdom Metazoa; phylum Chordata; class Actinopteri; order Osteoglossiformes; family Mormyridae; genus Petrocephalus; species Petrocephalus schoutedeni. The sequence goes on from JAODKL010000044.1 coordinate 3,424,752, forward strand.
TATGCGTTTTGGATACGTGTGTGTGCATGACTAAGCATAGACAAGAATGAAATAAAAGGGGACAGTGAGGAATATAAGAGAAACGTAGCAGTGTATTTATAAGTGATTTACCATTTACTATGTACATACTTCAGGAAAAACATACCATTCCTGGTTCTGGGGAGAGCCTATTTATCTCTTTAATTAATACGTTTTTTTTTTACCTGGGTAAATAAAGTCTGGGGTGGGTGGCTTTGCCGTGCATCATCAATCTCAGGCTCGTCTCGCCCGCTTCCCACAGTGTGGCTCCTCCACCTGCTGCTGCTGTTTCATTGGCTCGCTCTCCTTGTCAGGTGTATCGTTTAGCTGTACAAATCCACCCAGTCAGTTCAATCCTCGAATGTCAATCTCGCTTCTAATGGGAGTTCTTTGTTCCGATGGCAGCGTGAGACGCCTGCACGTTTGAATGGTTCAGTAGTAATTTAGATTCTTTTAGAGAATGTAAACTTGTCGAAATGGCCGTCACACGCACGTGATTTGAAATGTTAATTCTCATGGGGTTATCGGAGATTATTTGAATTAATACTGCCGATTTGGGCTCCCGTATCAAAGCAATGCGATGTTTTTCCATAATCCAGCTTCCACGGCGACAAGTTGTGTCTTCGCTTGATGGGCTTGTGTTATTGACTGCGGATATTTTGTCTCTCTCTCTCTCCCTGTGGGTGCAGTCTGATTGGTCAGACAGATTTTTATGTAGCGGGAGATTATGTGCAGCCTAAGCGTAATGCCATTAAATGCACTGATTACGCTGTTAGAATGGTTGTGGCCTACATTTGGCTGCCTACGGCCTTAAGACACAATTACGGCTTCGCTAATGCGGAGTACTTTACATCGTTAAATGACTGATTATTACTCAGCGATTGATCCTCCTACGAAAACTGTGATTAATTTGCAATACTATCATTTATATTCGCTGAAAGGGGCATAAAGCATTTTTAAAATGCGCTCTATTGATGTGTCAGCCCTTTGTCTAGCGGGGACTACAGAGAGGAGACACAGATCTGTGTTCTTGCCCAGAACCTTTTTGGCCAAGGATCCATTTGTAAAGATTCTGCTGCTGCTAGTAAGACTAAGACTTTGTGCACCAATCCCTCGAATCCTTTAATATTTTTGCTCAATGCGTCATGAGTGGGACCCCCTCCCACCTCCCATTTTAACCCACCCACGTAGTTGGTGTAATTCCCATGATCTACCCCCAGGGGGCAGAGCGTGCTGGGGGCAATGGGAAGAGGAGGACAATAGATGCATTTGCAACAGAACTATGACCAAATGGAAAAAGTTCCTTCCCACATAGCAAATGCATTGTGAGGACTCTCTTGGGATGATTGACAGGCACATGACTACATCACTATTGAATCACAATCAGATGTAGACATTCTGATTGTCTGGGAAGAAAAAAATAATTTTAAGTGCTTAGTCTGTTCACATGACAATGAAATAATAGGATTCATTTTAAAATTAAATTTCTACTTTGATGTAAATTAAATTCAGATGCCTATATTATGGTGGAATCATTAAGGACATGGGCTCATAACCCAGAGGTCAATGGTTCAAATCCCACGATGCAGATAATTACATTATTGCATTATGTATTGCTCTGGCTTGTTAACAAAAAGCACAGCTGTATGAATGAATAAAATCAGGACACGGTGTATAAAAATGTTAGATAAGCGAATAAATATTTTATTAGTGCTTTTATGTTGAGACATGCACTTTAAATGAATATGACTACTAATTATGTTTAACCATTTACTGCTTTATTTATAAAGTTTGCCTTTAGGAAAAATGAAATGTTCCTTCATATAACACTCTTATTTGCAGCTTTAAAGTACTTTGTAAATCTAATTTTTATGTAATTTTTTTTTCTGTTTTGTGTCCCCAGCTGTGCTGAAGTGCACTGAAGTATAGGCAGTCACGTGTGATAAATCTCAGAGCAGTTAAAGAAACATACAACAGGCACAGAGATGTCAAGTGTTTCAATTTACATACAGTTTAAGCCTTGAATGCTTTTCTTGCCAAGCATGTAAGCGCAGACATGTTATTGTGCAACAAAGGCCAGGAAAGCATGAATATTAAAGCCCTCAAGCAAAGACGTTAAAGACAAAAGCAGGGTTTGTGTAAAAACCAAGAACCAAGCAGACTGCTTTCATTTTCAGCTGCATACCTTGTGATGGTATCTATCTTTCAGGTTTCAGTGGCAGTGTCTGTATCACACAGCATATCTATGTGGCAGTGTCTGTATCACACAGCATATCTATGTGGCAGTGTCTGTATCACACAGCACATCTGTATGGCAGTGTCTGTATCACACAGCATATCTATATGGCAGTGTCTGTATCACACAGCATATCTATATCACAGTGTTTATGTCACACAGCATATCTATGAGGGGGTGGGCAGAGTTTAAGAGGTTATTCAGCTCAAATTGTGCTTAGAATCCTTTGTGTTGTAAAGACCTTGATGGATGCAAAAGCATGACTGGTCAGCTTTCTCAAAGGCAATAAATTGCCATCTTAAAAGGTCTCCGGGTGGCTCCTCAGGCTGATTCTCGGCAGTTGTCTGTCTACTGATGTGGCCTGGCCAAGAATCACCTTTCCAGTCACACCCAGGGCGGCCCATTTTACAGTATCTTCTGCAGACATGTGTTTGTATAGATGGCAACCAGGAAGAGAGTGGAAATGAATAAAATGGACGAGCAGCAGGTGTTGAGGTCTCATAACACCGCAAACCCCCCAGCCTGTCTTGCAATGCACACCTAGGCTAAAATGACACATTATTAATTATCTGTAAACACGTCTGTATAATTTCATTGTAGCCACGATCACACACTTAATCCTGCCATGGATTTCAGAAAGAAAATAATTGGCAACTATAAAATTTGCCTGACATTTTTTGTAACATCATTGAGGCGAGTTGAGTGTGTAGCTTTGAGTATCACCCATGATCGTTTTGAAGATCTGATATTGCCCTTTTCAGTGGTTAATGTTAATGGTCGATATTTAATATATGCGCTTCCGAGATTCTCACAGTTAAACAAATGAAACGCTATAATTTTCATACTCCTTTTCTGTGGACCACATGGGACCACAGTATAATTTATATACCACCTGTGTTAATGTTTGAATCTGACCCAAACTTATTGTGACCCTCATACTTCAACAGGATGATGGAGACGCTATGTGCACAGTCAGAAAAAAGGATTACCGATTTGTAATTGTACCATTTATGATACAGAGATGGACTAGGAGGAACATTTTGTACTATTGTGGGTACATCAATGTTGTCTGTACCTTGGGGATATAACTCAGAGTCCATTCCTGTACCTCAAATTAGACTGAAAGGTACAATTGGCAGACCCTTGAGGGTACAGCCCCAGTGACAAGCAAAGGTCCAAACTGGTAATCTTTTTTTTCCTGACAGTGTACAGATTCTCCCAGTACAGAGTAAAGCTCACAGAAAACCAGAATATTCTCTTTCTTCTGGGTCTCAAAGTAGAAAGGTGCTGCCAAGCACGTGATCCAAAATCAAAGAAGCCCACTTGATTCTTGGCAGACTGAAATACCCCAACCAACCCCCCACCGGCTTTTAATGGCCTCTTACACACACTGAAGGTTTCGAATTGCGGACTATTGCTGTTTTCTGGTCCAAGTCAAAATTAGCATTTTCTAAGTACCATAACTGCAGTTATGTATGGCTTTTGTGGGGAATTAATATTTTTAGCAATTTTTACATGTATATAAGATTGTTGAATTTATTACAATTTTGAATGCATCTTGCTGGGGCTTCCTCCTCCAGTGAAGGGTGGCTTTGATAGAAAATGCTTCACTTTGGCTGATTGGCTAACAGCCATTGAAAAAGGATCAGTGATATTACTATTTTTGTTGCCTTCAGATCTAAATTTTGGCTACAATGTATACCGCAGGTCAAATCCCTTCTGTGCAAACATCAAAGGGTGCGAACGGCTCTATCTTCACGCTAAGCTGACCATGCTTAGACGTGGGGAACTGCTATAAGTGATTTTTTTTTTGCAGATCTTGCATTTCTTTTACGCCGCGGAGCGCTCTTGTCTCCCGCTTGCTTTTACGCGTGATTCCTCTTTATTAATATTTTGCTTAATTTTTTTTCTTGCTGGACAATTGAAGCGGCGGCTCCGCCCATAAGCGCCGTCGTCACCAGTTCAAATTGCCAGTGGGCCTGGAGGACGATCGGCGGGGTAGCGCAGTCGCGTCGCGGGAGGACGGGAATCGGACTGGCTGCGGCTTGCGCTTCGGCTCCGACATGTGGACCGAAATGGGAAAGGTGATGCTGCTGCATTTAATTTTTGCGCAGCTCCACTCCGCAAAAGGTGAGCTGCGTTTTGCAACTCCGGATAATGTCAGAAATGTGTGTGCATGTGCGAGGACGGGAATGGGGATGGTGATGGACGGGATGCGGGGCGATGCACGTTTTTATAACCCGATAGTAACTGGAGCTGCAGTTTAAACTGCGATCTCGGAGACGCTCTCACGGACAGAGATGCCGTGATGGAGAGAGCATGTGGTTATAGTGGGGAAGCTCGGTGAAACAGAACGGACGCTCTTTATTTGTGCATGAGGATGCATGGCAGTCCCCGTTGAAAGGGAGCCCTCCGTGTAATAACGGTGTAAGTGTGCGGGGGGGTCCGTCTGTGTTGTATTCGCTTTCCTGCCTTTAACCCACAGCCCAATGATACCTGTTAATAGCGCCACTGATTTTGTGCCCCTCATTGAGATAAAGCAATACTTCACATGCATTTTCCAGCCTCTTTGGAATTATTATTTTTTTATTTCATACTTGGAGGTGGAACAAAGTAGGAAAATACTGCATAATTGTTTTATAGCAATAAAACAATATAATTTTGCTTGCATTTTTTGTGATTTTTATGTTAAGTAATTTTAGAATTTGAGCACATTTTTTTTATTTATTCACCCGGGATTTTGTCTTATTGAAGGATCTACAGCAGAATGTGAGACGGGTCAGTTTCAGTGCAAAAACGGAAGGTGTATACCTACGATCTGGAGGTGCGACGACGACGACGATTGCTCGGACAGCAGCGACGAAGAGAGCTGTCGTAAGTAAGAAACCTAAAGGCTATGATGCGTTTAGTACAAATGGATGTGATGAATGGGCGTGTTTTTAGAAACTCCCTTCGTTTTAAGACTGAGCGCTGTATGTATTTCTGCAATTCCCTCTTAAGATTTGCGTGTTGTAGCTTATAGAGTTGCACATTTTTTTGTGATGAAATCAGATCGCACGGGGGCGTGTATTGAAGCACTGTATTTAATTCGGGACAGTCCATTAGAAGGAGATGGTGCGGGGTTAGTGCCCGGCAATCAAGCCTCAAGCGCATTTATTTGGGTGCGTACGGGTTAAAACTTTGTCTGACAACTAGTCACATGCTACAAGTTAATTTATGATTTGTGTGTAAATTGCACAGTGAAAGGAAGTACAGATTTGGTTTAAATTACGTTTAATGCTGAGACGTTGATATCCAGAGAAAGACAATGGCCCTTCTACGCGTCTTTTTGTATGATAATAAATGGGGTTAATTAGATGGCTGCATGTCAGCTGTTTAATGTATAAAACAGGGGGACATGAAGTCTCTCGCCAAACTACTTGTGAAATGAAGCAATTTTTGGGAATGTCCATCGAAAAATCTGAAAACTTGCTTGGATCTATAAAGCTGCATGTTGGACGTTTTCTCCTGAAGAATGTGAAATATAATGTGGATTGTTAGTACCTCACATTTCTAACATGCTTTACGGCGTGTCCTTATGCATTGCACCGCTGATCCCCGGTGATATCGTCCCCTCTCTGAAGGTCCCGGCCGTTTTGTGATTAATGTGCAGCGCCCCTGGTTACTGTTAGCAGTGCAGTCACTGCAGTGACCGGACCGCGGTCAGAGTTCTGTAAATGTTGAGCGCTCCCTTGCTTGCAGTTATATTCCAGTCATTCCAGGTACATCGGTGTCATGCCAGAAGGCAATGAAACATTGTGTGTCTCCCTGCCTCTCAGTGCCCTATCCCCATCCCCCGACGTGTTCAGGCTGACAGATGATGTCTGTCTTGGATATTTTTTGCTCTTTGTAAATCTGGGTAGTATTTTGGGTTACCTCTCCAGCAAATGACCTCTAAAAATGAGTACAATTTCATGGAGGTGGGGGCTTTGGGCTCAGTGCCCTGCTCTCTCCAGAGGTGTCAGCTGACAGCTTGTAGATAAATAGAAAAAACTGATGTGTAGACAGTGTCCCTCTTCCCAGCAGTGACGTGTGTGGCCTACATTGTTAGAAGGAGGACAAAATGACAGTACGTGGAGGTCTGCGAGGTCTCTCATGACTAAGTGAATTCTAGTTAAATTTTGGAAAATATGGTGCCTCTCAGTCTATGGGCCAACCAGCCAAAGATGAGAAGTTTAAAACGCCCCATCAACCGGCATGCAGGAAACAGACACTTGCTTGCCAGAATGTCTCCAGTCTCTGGGCAAAAAAAATTAAGTTTTTGCCCTTATAATGAGCTGCAACTGGAGCGTTGCTGACGCATTACTCTGCCTCGCCTACTGGCCTGACACCTCAGAACTCCACTCGGCGGAACCCCGAGGAGGACCGGCACTGAGACGGCATTAAAACGGGGGCTTTCTGAGGAGTCGGCGAGCAAAACCGAAGCAGGGAATGAGTGCTTGAATTTGGCCGTAAGCGGAGCGTCCCGGGAGGTCTGACGTCCTCATCCCGCTGTCGAAAGGAGCGGGACGCGCCTCCGGGCATCGAGTAGGAAAACCGGGTCACTCCAATCGTTACTCGGTTATTCTCGTAGCGGCATTCGCACTGCGCTTTGGAATCCCCCCGCGCGAAGCCGACACAATGGCGACGGCGGGTCTGATCGATGAAGTTGGTAAACTGCCGTAATTATGCGCGCGGAATGGACCGTTAAGGGGGCGCGCGAGGAGTGATTCAAACGGGCGCGGCGCGCGAGAGCGGAGCCGCTCATTGAGATGCAGAGGGGCGCGCGCGGCGCGGCGTCGCGCGCCTCTTTTGGCGGGAGTGGATTAATTGCGGCGGCGGGTGGTTTCGGGAAACCGGACGCGAGTAATCGATGGCGAGTCGATGGAGGCGCATTAGGGTAATGCCGAGAGGTCTGTGTCTGCGGAGTCCCAGGTTTCGTTTGACTTACGCTTTACAAACACAGTGGAACATTCAGGTTGTCTCGTCTGCCTTACGTTTAAGGTGAACACACAAAGAACTGTGTACAGCTGTACATTGGTGTATTTTGTCGTTGGGAATTGACCTGAACCGAGGAATTGTATTGAAAGATGTTTTACCAAACAGACATACTGTATTTAAACAGCCATGTAGTTTTCTTCATTTAAAATAATTGTATATATATATATATATAAAAATTCCGAGGCACTTGTAAAACTCAGACAGTGGCAATTGCTAAGTCTGTTGTGAGCTTGTGGAAGGTCTGGGGTCTTAATTGTGTGTTGTGTTTTGATCTTGGCTGGGTGAGCCGGTTTGTGTTGGTTACCGGCGTAGCTGCGGCTGGCGTGGTGAGCGTGGAGAGGCCATTTTTTGTTTGTATACACTGCTTCATCTGTTGATGGTGCCTGCGAATTGTTTAACCTCCACCTTCAGCTTCCATCCATTCTGCTAATCTCTGGGTCCTTACTGCACATGGTTAGGGGATCCCGAAAATGGAGCAAGAAATGGACAGCGCCCATGGATCATGTACAATGCCCTGATCTGCTCCCCACTTGCATGAACAGAGGCATTCTGGGATAGAGGTCAGGGGAGACTCATGAATATGGAATGACTTTTCATTCTTTTTTGCAGTTAAAACAGTTCTGCAGCAGTGTGTGTCCTTACATAGTCGAGACTTTTTTTTTTTTTTGCTTTGGAGCATTGCAAGGATCATTACCCCCGTTTATTTTGTGGAACATTTTTGTTTTGTACGGGTGCCTTGTCAGTTCCTTTGTTCCTCTAGTCTGTTGTTACTTGGAGAAAGGGGGTCACCATGCACCGAGCCGAATACTCTCACTGCTGACACACAGCCTCAGAAGCCAGTCTACCTCCTGATCTAGCTCCAGTTGCTCATTAACTTTTCTTGTTATTGGAAATGAATATTAGAGGGAAATGCGGAAGTCTATTAAATATGAATATAGACCAGAGGCTTTTCCAGTTTAGTGGTGGCGGAGTGTAGAACATGCATTGGGGGATCAGCCCTGGCACTGGCATGGCTGCCATGTTCTTCTGGGGTGGGGAGCGGTGGCTCTCCTGTGCCCACTAGTGTCGAACAGGAGAAGTGCAGATTTATTGTACATGGATGCCAAATCATGTAGTGTGCAAATCATGTGTAGTGCACATCTATCCCATCCCTGATGGCACAGCAGTGGGTGCAGATCAGGATGAAAAAGTAAGTCTGGGGGATGGCAATCCTTTCTCTTCAACATACCTATATGGGGGGGGGGCTCCAGAGAAACAATCCTGTTTGTGTACCAGGTACTCAAAACATATCAGGAATGGTGCTTGGAGCCGGCCCACCTTCCTCTGTGACAGGACGACGGCCCTGTGGTTCCGCCTCAGAGCTATGTAGCAGTAACATAAGGACAGCAGGATCTCTGTGGGCTGAGTTGTACTGTCACCTTGCCCACTCCTGTCCTCTGTCACTTTGCAGAAAGTGGTTATGCCTCAGGTCAGTGCGAGGCTGGGCCACTTCCTTACGCAGCTGGTGTTCCTTAAACACGTTAATTGATGAGCTAGTTTATGGCCCTGCTTTTTTGTCCTTTGTGTCTGTAGTGTTTTTGTGTTGTTCCCCTCCACCTCCCTTTTAGGATGATTTTATTATTCACTTGCAGGCTTTTCCGTATTTTATGACTTTTACTGCCTTTTATGATCAATCATTATCTATCATTAATTAATATCCTGTCCCCCTGGTACTTGTGAAGTGGCTGAAAGATGGATGGATTCATATTTATAAAAGTTTAAATTTGTACATTAAATCTTACATCTGTGACATGTCTATTGATGTTAATATAGGGAAAAACCTGCTGAGAAATATTGTATGTGGAATGAAAAAAGCATTCAGAAAAGTATTCAGAAAAAGCAGGATGTTTTGATACGCAAGGTCAGGGGGATCAGTAATCCTTACAAGCCTGAATGGAGAGTAGGAGGGAATGCTGGTGGCTGTGAGGACCAGTAAGGGTCAGCAGACCATTTGCTTTCCCCTGTGTCAGACCTATGTTTTTGTTTTGTGTGTTTACCTGTTAATCTGGTTTTTGTGGGCTGGCTGGATTCATGGGTTTCCCTCTCGGTCTCCCTACATGCACAACAAAATCCAGTTTTCATATATACCATTTTGCACTCCTGCGAGACACATGAACACATTTATACAGGTGAGAACAAATCTTGGGATGAGAGTGATGGGCCAGCCATCTATCTGGCACTTCTGGGGCAGTTTTTGGGGTTAAAGGCCTCACTCAATTACTCTGCCGTAGGATTTGGGCCGGCAACCTTCCAGATCAGTCACAGACTCATAACCCACCGAGCCATCAGTGCCTGTTACTGCAGCTTGAAATTGTTATGAGTAGGTTCATTTTGTATGTTAGGTTTCATTTTGGCTTTCAGTTATCATGGAAGGTGAAGGCGTTGCTGTTTTGAAGAATCTGGAATTGGGGGGATGACCAAAAACAGAATTAGTACAAAACAGGCGTTTGGCAGAAGTTTGGCTTATGTGTGTATGTCTATGTGCACACGTCACTAAAGGGATTGTAAAGAACAAGTGCACTGAAGAGTGGCATTTGGGCTGGTTTATTGGACCGAACAAGGTACTTACACTCAATTTCTTATGAGTGTATTCAACTAAAGGAGTAAGCCACCCCCCCGCCCCTGCTTCATGGGATGCCTTTCAAGTAAACGGCTGTCTGCTGTGGGCACAAACAGCCCGTTTAGCGGGTTGACTGCTGCGTTGTATCGGTTCTGAGAACAGGAGCTGGGCCCTTTTTATGATCCACGCTCTCATCTCAAGCTTCGCCACGTAGCTGCTGACCCGTGTGACAGGATCTGCACGCCTCTCCCATACAGGCCTCTTGTTAGCTTCCTTTTAGGAGTTGATTTGAGCTCTTTGAGGGCTGTAAATCCTTGCATGGGACCTCAGCCCAGTCATGGCTGCCGGTTGCTTCATGGCAATGCTTTGAGGTTCCCAAACTCTACCAGGTCTCCATGGAAGTCTGAATGGAGTGAATGGAGGCTTTTGTTTACAGTTGAGAGGGCCCCGAGCTTTGGCGTCTTTGGTGCGAGTCACTAATGTGCCTCCAAGGTCACGCATCACCCCCTCCCGTGCCCCGCCTGTGTACAGCCCAGCCAAGGCGCCACCTCCCTCGTACGGTCTTCTTTCAGGGAATATCCTGGAGTAGCTTTGTTCCTCTCTCGCAACCCCCAACCAGTGAACCCCGGGGATGTCTCTCAGTCATTTCATTGTATTCCACCATACCAGGCTGGTTCCTGTCCATGAGCACCTGAATGACAAATTGGAGGGTCCACTTGTACCAGATTGCCAGAGGTTCATGGAATGAACCAGCAGGGATGGCTGATATTTACATATTCCCTCTGGATGGACCTGTGGGCAGAGTTTGGGTTTATGTTCTTTGTGCTATGAATGTTGTGTGGCATGATGTGTAAAATAGAGGAGGTTAAACATGCATTGAGATGTAATACTTTTTGAGCACGTGTGTGTGTAGGGATTCTAAAGGTTAAATTATTTGGGAAGGAGCCCTGTGTCTGATGGGTGTTACACTTCGGTGATTCAAAATGGTGCTTCTTCTTTTGAACATTTATTTATACTATTTACATAAAATTTTATAAATCTGTAGTAAAATAGTAGTATCTGTAGTAAAATCTATCCAGAGAGTGGCTAACTGACGACTTATTTTTAACATCACTCAACGCAGCACAGCACGGTCAAATCACTTGTCATTTATGTTGTGCATGTTAATCACAATGTTTTGCTGTATATTTTTAGAGGGGTCAACAAACTGCATATAATATTTACCATCATAAACAAATTGAATGAATTAGTGGAAGTAAGCATTATGTAAACTGTAAAAATGCAAACCATTGTGTCTGTGGGTGTGTCCTTTGTCTGTATGGGAATGTGATTATACATGTTAGTGTCTCGATGTGATTGATCAGGTACTCAAAGGCTTCCGTTCATTATCTGGATGATGTTCTCTTGCTTTTTTGAAAGGTGTCTTCCCCGAATAGAATTAAGTATTTATGAGCGATTTTATGATCCACTTTCTCATCGCACTCGTCCATTTATGGATCCTTCTCAAGCCTGCTTTGCTAGATAACTGGGGTGCTTAAAGTATTATCATGTGTGTTGCAAAGTAAATCGTGTTAAAATACGATTCCCCCCAGCGGCATGAGATGTGCGATGTGAGATTGAACACCATGGTGTCAATCCCATCACTGCAGACAGCATAGTTGAGCGCAGACACCCCTCCGCTGGGTGTCTTTGAAGTTTGTGTACCGGCCGTGTGGGGGAGGGTGGGTGTATTTGGCGAATGCTACTGCTGACAGGTTGGTTGCCAATTTGGTTGAGCCATTTTGAAGAGGATCTGCGTGAGTGCGTGAAGCAGAAGAGCAAAATCTCTTAGTTACTTACAACTCCCCCCGATCCACTTTTCATTGTAGCTCCAGTACATCGGCTGTCTGGAAACCTGCCAGGGGGGCGAGAAACCCAGGTTGCTCAGGCTTTCTCGATGGCCTCCACTACCACTTCTGTCTCAGTTGGCTCTTTTGGCTCGGTGCTAGCAGATAACAGCTCTGCTTTTTTATTTATAAGGTCCTATAGATGTAATGAAATGAAATGATACTTTATTTGCTATTGGAACAAGTACGAGTAGAGGTGCATTGAGTGCTTTTAGTTTTTGTGTATCTTGCTCTCCAGCACGCATACTCTGGTGAGAGTGAAGCTTGGGGTCAGAGTGCTGGGGCAGCCTTTTGTCCTGGCATCTCCTTGTTCACAGAAGCAGTAGGTTTGGAGTGACGTACCACTTTTTTCACTCCGCTGTATTGTGCTGGAATTTTGCACGGAGGATCCTCTCTCTTTCTGCGTTTCGTTCCCAGCTCTGTCAGGTGGCTCCGGTCGGCCTCCTAATGCAGTCATTAGGGACTCTCCAGTTTAGTCCCTGTTATACTTCAGATTTTTGTGGACGCGCTATAGGCTGACATTTTTTTTCAACTGAATCTACTAAGGCGGGGGACGAACACTGCTGTGAAAACATGGGGAGTGTGCTTGGCACGCGCCTTGTCATCTGCGTGTAAATGGACGCTGCGTCCTGAGCTGTTCTGCTGCCAGTGGAAGAAGCAGCGATGTTGCTGATTTTCATCAACTTCTCCTCTCCTTTTGATCTTCAAGGTGAGTCCTGGTGCCTGGTCGTTCGATGTGGAAGTTCAGGTTTCCTGTCTCTGAGGATGGCCTTAATAACTGTGAATGCTGTTTACATCATAGGCTGCTAAAATGAATTACATTCCCTGCTTCTCTCAAAACATGCAGCCACTCTGCTTGTGTGTACCTACAAACTCTCACCCACCTGCCTCAGATTCCCACACTTGCTGGTTCTTGCATGGTCAGTATTTACAGCGTTGTTAATGTAGTGGGGTATGGGAGACCTCATGGGAAGCCTGCTCCAGGAGCTTTGATTTTGCACGTCTGATGTTTCCACTTGAACCCTGGGGACCAGCAAGGCTTGCTACTGGGATTAATGTAGTGACAAATCCTGAGTGCCTGTAGGGGGCACCGCTGATGGGCGAATCAATCCGGCGCTTGCCCTAACCGCAGCGTGCTTTTCATTATCCCTCTTGCCAGTGTGCGGGGTGAGTAATTTGGGTACCTGTTGGAGTGGCTAAGCCAGAATGCAGCTAGACGAGGTCCCACTGGAGCTCAAAGCAAGTGATCCACTAGGCCTTTCTATAACTGCTTTATTTGTGTGTTTGGTCTGATTTGCTTCCTTTCCCCAGAGCACTTGAATATCTGACAATTTTGCAATTCATACATCATTCGCAGAAGAAAGTCTAAAAGACATCATAGTTAATTAATTAATTAATTAATTATGCCATCAAATTTAAAGAGTGTTCTTATAGGTAGTATATTACCAACAGTATGAAGAATGTCCCTTATAATAAGGCTGGCTAGTAATTATGCTTTTGGCTCGCATTCTTCTGTTCAAGTTAGTGTAAGTTGTATATATGGTATTTCAAGGGACAATCAGTTCTTGCCCATATCCTTTGAAGACGGATTGCCCGTACACTAATTAATTAATTAATTCTTTTTCATAATTCCATTTGGTATATCATTCTGCTTTAAGAGCGACGTTCAGATATACCTTAGTTTCCTTAGTATACCTTAGCATCAGATCGCACCTTGTATTGCATGTGCTTGAAGCACGGTGACCAACCCTTGTCTTGTCAGTAGGAGGAATGTTGAGGTCAACTTATTTTCCAGCCCAGTGTTTCACTGATGGCCTGGATGTAAGTAATTTATTCAACCCTGATGACTTTTTGGAAGTTTTTCTTTAACTCTGAGTTAAATGTATGGCCATGAGCTGGAAACTAATGGAGCATCCGATTTACAATACATCTAAAATACAGGGGGTTGCATAGAGCATTGAATTTTGAGAAAATTGCTTTTTATTTTTTTTTTTAGGTTTAATTATGCTTTTCTTGTCAGGTGGTGACTTGTCTGCTTCAGTTTATATTTAATTGGTGTTGGGCAAATGTTGCCATAGCAAAACTTCAACCTTGATTTGCATGCTATACAAAGGGAAACTTGAGGGGTGACTCATACCAACAAGCTTCTGGTTACTGTTCTGTGTGAGTCCATTCGACCATTGATTTCAAAACCTCCCTCCATTTCTACCTAAACTGACCCCAACCATGCTTTGTACCTTGATTGTTTATTATTGTGATATTCCTCTCAGTTTTTATCCCTGTCTTGTTCCCGATGCCACCCTCACAGACTGTGATAGACTCTTTTGGCATTCCTTAGTTCACAACCCCCCGTCTCCCTCTATCGGTTGTAAGGTCTCCATCTCCTTCCCTGAGCCGGTCATACAGGACGGTGGGCTTTTGCTCTCCGACCTGCTGCTGCGGACCTGCGTGGAGAGACGCTGAAGCGCAGCCCAAACCTGGGTCACCATGGCCCGTGGAGGGCTCACTGATGAACCCTTCGCCAGACGATGTTCCTGGACATGGCGTGGTGCTGTGCTTTCAGGAACCTTGTGATCTCTTACCGTGCAGTTGGGAGCCAGCATGCGAGCAGATCGGATCCTGATGACCTTCTGAGTTAAAGCCGACTGCTTTAATGAAATGCAGCATAGGGATTTATAAGGCTCTGACCATCCATGCATATGGATGGTATTTACATATATAATATACATGGAAGATCACTCAGTTTATCTTCTATAAAAACGGCAAAAATAGGAACGCTGGGCTAATGATTAGAATATGTATACATTTAAAAAAAAAAAAGGAGCGAGGAAAGAAGTCATTTATTTTGGAAAGATGGTAAGTCAGACAGCCTTTGTTTATGTTCCCCATTGGAAGTGAATCTTTCCTCTCCCCCTTGGTCCTGGCTGAGCAGAGAGCTGACAACACGTTTGTGAGGTCCCGGGTGAACTCGTTCGTGGGGTGGGTTCTGAGCCCCCCGAGTGCAGTGCCTTATAACGGAGAGGTTTGGGTGTGGGGGGGCAGGCTCTCCCAGGGTTTGGCAGCTGTTGATGTGCGTAACGCTCATCTCCCGCTGGCGAGGGCAAAGCCGCCCCGTCATCCGGCTGCCTGCGTCGCTCGCCTCCATCTGGTGTGCCGTCCGCTGGTGGGGGGAGAGCGCTGCTGGCAGAAGGAGGTGCCTGCTAGCATTCCTGAGACAGCGGGCGACCCACAATGCCTTTCATCTCACAGCTCACAGCCCAGCCACCCTGGTGGTTGTTGGGGGGGCGGTGAGATCTGGCAGCTTCTTGCACTGTCCTGCCTCCCCAGCTGTTCACACCCGTATTGCTCCCCTTGCTCTGCCATGCAGACCTCAGCTTTCAGACTGGTCAGCTCCCACGGGGTCAGAGGTCGTACCGTAACTCTGGTGAGTGTTACACCAGTGATTCATGGTGGCTTTGTGGAGGACGAGCTAAGCGTGGCCGCTGTCCCCAAGGTTAAGGTTGACTGAAAGGATTTGGCCCCGGCGATGCTCGATGAATGTCGTTCCTTCTTTGTCCCTAGGGACTTGGAATGCAAGACTTTCGGTGTTCCAGTTTTATTTCTTTTCCAGGCTTCCCTTTGGTAGGGGGTCTCGCTGAGATGTTGTAGTGGGAGTGAGATGAGACAAAGCTGAGTCTAGCCTATTGAGATGAGCTGAAAGAGGTGTATAGGCATGTGATCCAGGGAACCACATCCTGCTTCCTGTATAGGAATGCTTACCCTGAGAGTTCACTTTTCATATCTGTCTCACATCTCCGGCACCAATCCCGCTTTCGGCATCCGCTGCCAAATCGGCAGCTGGCCGCTTCTGGCTTGGATGCAGTGACGCCCCTTGACTGTCGTGCCTGGGAATGAATCGTCTGAACATATGACCGGCGACTTCAACCGGTGGCTTCTGTCTTATCTTAAACACTGGGCTCTGTTCTGGGGGTGGCACACTATTAACCCTTTGTTACCCACAGATACAGGCAACGAGTGACTGACCAGGCAGCCTGTGATTGATGCTTCTAAGAACATCCCTTACATCTGGTTTGCTGTAGCTCACAGTTTCCTTCCGATGACAAAAGATCTTATTATAACGCTACTGTTTGCTGGACTGATCTGCAGAAGGTCCAGATTCTGTGTTGTGAATATGCATTTTTCTGTTATACAAAAAAAAACTCTCTAGTTCCTGTGTTTACCATATAACCTTCAGACTGGCTTTGATTGCCGAGGACGAGACAAGGTTTTTTTTATTTTTAATCTGCTTGTGGTATGTCCCTATCAAAGTGAACGCGGCATTTAGGGGCTTTGACACAGAAACGCACACACTCTTCATCTGGGTAAACAGCCGCTGGTGAATAATTAATGATAATGAAAGCTTTGTGATAATTAGAATCGGTCACCTTTTCCAGTCGACTTTTCTGACTGTGATTGTTATACACTACTGCTTCAACCCTCACTCCGACACCCTGAGGATTTGCTTTCAGGAGTATGTCTACCCCAGTGGTGGGACCTTGACAGCTTTTTTTGTGGCTTGGAGGACCAGCATCAAGGGAGGAAACTGTCTTGTGTGATTTTTCTTCTGGAGACCAAGGAAAGTGCTTGACCTTGTCAGTGCCAGCAGATGGCAGGGCGGTTGAGGACATGGGACTGTAATTTGAGTGCCACAGCTTGAATTCACAGACCATGCTGTGGCTTTTTTGATTAAAGTACCTAATAAGAATACATATGGCGTTTGTTTTTCCTGCACTGACAAGTAAAAAAAAAAAATGCTAGATTGCACAAAAGCATCACTAAACGGCATCATAAAATTTTTATCTGATGTGTCATTTGCGCCTTGTCAGGTCTCATTATAGAGGTGCAGCAGTCCGTCGTCTTTTTCACACGCAGGTTTTCTTCCATTCCTGTGTGTGTTTATTGTCCTGTCGGATGCTGCTTCCTGGTGCCCCTGATCTCCATCTGATCCGTTAATCCTGGCTAATCCTCAGTGCTGCACTTCTGAAAGGGCTGCGTCGTGCATTACGTGGAAGCATTGTCTGCACTCGGCATAAATGAGACTGTGGTTTTCTCTAGGTTTACAGTGGGGGTATGGCAGATGAATAACTTTTCCCTTAAATAAGATCCCCCTCATTCCATGATATTTGATGTTATGGCTGGGAATTTCCTTCCAGGTCACATGATAGTCTTTATAATTGTCATATTTATATTTTCATACATATTTTTGTACATTTCGTGCATTTATCATACGTTTTAAAGAAGGTACTGTTTTCCTTTATGACGGTACCTTTTAAATCTGGCTCTGTGAAAACATGCAGAAAACACATAATTATTTTTCTTCTTATTACTTTTTCTTTGTTGTTTTTCTTCTAACCATGGGAGTGGGGTGGTCCGGGGGGGGATCAACACCTGGGACTGTGACAAGTGCTTCCAGGGCTCTGCTTGAGTTGTAGGCAGCCAGCTTTTAATTGTCTGTTCTCCCTGTGCGAGGCGATTTAGGGCAGCCCCCCCCCATCCTGTGTCACCCTTAGCTGCACATGGCTGCCTTTGAGTATGAGCGACATCCAGCCCGTCCTCGGTCACGGGTGGCCTGGTTGGCAGGTGACTTAGCTAGCAGGCAGGGTGCCTGACGGTTAATCTGACTGGCTACGTTCGAACATCCTGTGATGTATTATTTGGGGGCGGATGAGCAAGAAAAGGACACGCGCGACAGTGGAGTTGCTGTGTTTATTAAATTCAGGAGGCGTTTTGTGTAGGGGGCAGGTTGGGCATTCAGGACTGTGGGAGTCCTCACTCTGCTCCAGGTTCGTCTGTAAATGAGTGTGGTGCAAATGGCGGTAGGCGGCTTTTAAAGAATGCAAATGTGTGAGCACTATTCATGAAGAATTTAAATTGATTCGTTTGTTTTGAAGGATTACGATAAGTAATTCAGGCAGTAATTGACCCGTAGCGCTATCTTGGAGGATATTATGGAGTGATTGGATAGTGGAGACAGCTGGCTTATTCATTTCTAGATGCGTGGTGTTGTCTGTGTGGCCCTGCAGCCACATGCTAGACCGGCTGTCCAAAACACTGGCCCTGAAGTGCTGACAGGTGGCTGCTGTCCAGGGTGCTGACCTGGGCACACAGTCACCCGCCTGGTCGGAGTGGCAGGCATGTGTAGCTCCCGGAAGTACTTTTGGACTAAAGGAATGTATTACTGCTGCATTCGAGAGACCTGTCTGGTGCTCCGAGCTGTTTGCGACACTGGGTTACGACGGACTGAACTGAATGTTGGCGTGCGGGAGCTTCTTCGATCCAAAGGCCATGTATCACATAGTGGGCTGAAACAGCCCCCGGGGATTAAGACCGGCATCCCAGCAGCTCCCCATGGGGGAATTGCGATTAATAACCAGAACACGGCGTGCCGCTGCTACGCAGTGCAGGCAGGCACGGGCGACAGCTGCCCTAGCTGCATGATGCAAGCCAAGCGCCCGCCTCCGCCGTCTCTCCCCTTATGTTTGCTGCCTTGTTGTTAGAGCTGCCCTAACTATGCAGTTTTGCAGACGCAGTCACTTGTTAGCCTGTAGTGCCATGTTCAGCCAACCCATTCCTCTGTTGCTGGTTCCTTAGTACATGTGTTATTGATTTGTGTATCATTATTGATTAATGATTTGTTTGTTTCCCTGCTCTGCCCTCAGTGGTTGGGTTTTAGACATCATAGTCCATAGCTTACTCTGGAGACGTCAGCTCTGAGAGAGATTTTGAAGTATGAAGTGTTTCCAGCAGAGTGCCAGAAGATGTAATGTCAAGGTGTGAGCTGGTCTCTGTTGATGTCTTGCTTAGGTTGTGTTGGGGTGTGACAGAATCTCAGCGATGAGGCCTGGAATGAAAGCGGGTTTAGCATGGGACGTATCTTCAGGCCACCTACAAAATTTGGACTTGTTTGGAGAGGATGGGGTGAGAGCATGAACAAGGATTGTCGAAAACGGCCTGTAGACTGTTGTCTCAGTCCTGTTTCTCCGTGATTCTGCTCTCTGTCAGTGCTTGTCCTCAAGCAGCGGTTACTAACTGTGGTAGGCTCCCTTGAGGCAGGTTAGGGGAGGGAGGTCTGACACACTTAGCCCTACCCAGTGCCCTGCCCCCTACCCACTGTAACCGCACCCAGACCCTGCCAAAGTGTGAAACGCTTACCCACCAGCTCTCGGACACTGCATCTCGTGGGACCTTGTTGTCATGGTGATGTACCTGAGGACAGTGTCCTCAGGCATGTCATTGGTGGCTTGCAACACATGCCAGCAAGCCACAATCTGTTACTCCTGCACTGCTAGTAAGCGTTACTTGGGCAGCTCAATAATGTTTGTATGTTTTTGTTTTTTCATGCTGCTGCCTTGATTGACGGTTCAATTTATTAGAGATAGATCATCAGCTTCTTGTCCCCATTTTATTTAATATGCCTAATGGAGTAAATTTAATGGCGGCGATACGCTTTGTGTCATGATCTGCAACCTAATGTGCTTTTTGGTTTTTGTGTTTAAAATAATATGGTAAAACCCTGTTCACTCTGTAGTGGCTTGTACTATTTGTGTCGGAAGGCTGGTGTTTTTGGGCAGGCTAACGAGCCTCGCTGAGATATAAATATTTTTTTGACTAAAGGTAGCTGGCCAACAGGGGACTTGGACATAATGTGTTGGACACGTAAATTAGATGGAATATTTGGTTACATTCTCTTAATGGCTGAGGACAGCCAGATTCAGGGCTCATTCATCTCAGAGGTAGAAACTGTGATCCCCATTAGCTGGAAACAAATTCCACTGGCACTCATGGGATTCGTTCACATGGCCATATTAGAAGGCCCCCTTCTGCGCCTTGTTCCCCCTAGGCTGTAATAAGATGTCACACACTTTAACATAGTGGTAGAGGAAAACGACTTTTACATTGTGAAGAACGTGCTGTTGCATACTGGAGAGCCATTTAGGATACTTAGTATGGTTGGCAAACCTTTGAGGCAGCATTATGGTGCATTTGGTTATTAAGACATTGTATTCTAAATGATTTTATTCAATGTGACTCTAGTGTGTGTGTATATGTATGTATATTTATTTATATATAATACTTTGTTGGATATTTTTCTAAAACGATTTATATTAAGTCCTGTTCTTGGAAGTTCTTCAGTATGATGCTCTGCTGGGAATTTGACCAGCAACCTTTGAATTTGCTGTCAGCCACTGTCTGTGTGTTACAGAATCTCGTTACATTTCCTGCTCTCTCATCTCTTTTCTTCACCCCTTTGGCACTGACAGACACTTCTATCCTTTTATTGCTTGTGTTCAGATCCAGAATTTCCTGAGTTGAATAGTCAAGCAGGGCAAGTGGTGGTTATAAGGATGTGCCAGAACTGGGGCTGTACAGACTTGGGAGATGCAGAAGCTTCACGTGAACCATGAGAAACCACTGCCCGATGTATCACAAAATACTGTTATGCATCACTTAAAATTCCATTGCAATGTTATAACGTTGCCATCATGGAGGTTTGTGTGGGGAATGGAGCGCTAATTCCAAGCATCTGCTTGCTCTATATATGTTTCAATATGACAGTCTGGGTAAACACAGAGAGGATATGCCTGAAAACTTGGAAGTTAATAGAACTTTTGGCCACAGGAGTATAATGTTGAGAGTCACAAACCGTCAGAGGTCTGTCCACAATCTCGGTTTTAAGCAGCTGGGAACCTCAGTGCCACAGATATGTCTGCATCCTTTTCGTTTTAAGAGGTGCGTGGTGGAGCTGATGTTGGTGTGTTTGATGTAGAGGTCGACCGATATGGGTTTTTCAGTAGCCGATGCCGAT
>JAODKL010000044.1:3445454-3456337 GCA_026780765.1 Petrocephalus schoutedeni
CCACGTGTTCCACAGCAACAATAATACTGGGCTGCCCCAAGAGGTGCCTGTCTGTAAATCGGTGTAGTGCACTTGGACATTAAAAAATGCCAAATATCGGCCCGATATATCGGCTGGCCGATACATCGGTCGACCTCTAGTTTGATGAACTCTGATGTCACTCTGATTTGTGCCCAAAAATCATCTTTGTTGTGCAGTTGAATGATTGTATCAACTGAAAGCAGACCTGACAGCTTAAATGTACAAATGTGGTTACAAATGCATCATTTTAGGGGGAAGAAGAGAGACTAACAGTGGACATGACCGTAGCGTTCAACAAGTCTAACTTCTTATATAGCGACGTGGATGTGTTGGGCATTATGGTTTGTGTCTGTGTTTTCATGGTTTAACCATGTAAGTATCATGCATTATGGATTCTGCACACACTTAATGTGCTCTGCTTCTGTTGGTAGGAGGAACCTGCTACAAATAGTACATGGGACCTGGTGTCCTTTCTTCTGAAGTTTGTAGCAAGTACTGCATGTGACAGATGGTAGGTGGAAAGTAAGCCACTGCATTTATTATAGAATCCTGCTATTTAGTCTCCAGAGACCTTGACTGTTGATCTGACTGCACCTTCACCTGGCTCCGAGTGTTCGCTCCTAATAGTAACTTTACTAGCACAATCTCCCTCTGTTCCAGTAGGTGGTGCAGCAGGCATCTGCTCTGCAGGTCGAGTATTACTATAATCAGTGCTGCACAACAGTAATTAGTCTTCTGCTTTCTGCATTCTGCTGAAGTTATAAGTTCCTGAAGAAGATGCGTCTTGGCTTTCCTTGGCTTGTGAATAATATCTCATTATGTGCACTTCATAGCTATGTTAATGTGTCCCTCAGATTAAACGCGGCAAAGGTCAGAAGTCTTGGCTGGATTTTCTTATTTGAAATTTAAAATAACAAGCTAGAAGTCTTTGCAGATGGTTGCCTTTGGGTTAAGTATTGTTTTTAAAGGATTGCTACAATGTTTTTGACAAAATTCTTACTGTCAGGTAATCAGTCATTCCTGTAAATATTGTGTTGGTGAATGTGGTTGGAGTTACACAAACGGTGTATTTGACTTTTGACTCTTGCAAGTCAAGAACTAAAATATTTTCTTTGCCCTTTCCAATCTACTTGAAGGCCATATATAAAGATGATCTAAGGTTTTGTATGCAAACATCTACGTCTTCAACAAAAAGCGTGAGAGTTTGGATTAAAATACGGATTGTTAGCTCAGATTCCATAAGCTTGAGCACAGGTGTAATGATCTGTAACCAGCTGTATAATTTATTAAAATAGATGTAGATTTATAAGGAGAATTGAAAGTCGTGGAGGTGTTCCACGAAGCAGGATTTCTTGCTTAGCCTGTTAGCTTGTTGGATTTCAGGTACTCTGGGCTAAATAGACACTTACATTTAGCTCAGACTACTTTAAATCTGACCAGTTATCTGGCTTAGTAAGGAATCCAGCTTTGTGGAACACCCCCGATATCTCTTATGATTCAGCTAGTCTGTGTGTTTCTGTATTTTTTTTATCATTTCTTGATGCCTTTATCTGCTTATTGATACTCCAGCAACTTTGGGTTTTCATGTTAATGTTATTCCCTTGGAGTCTTGTCTGGTTCGTGGAGTATGTACCTCACAGTTGCTTTGTCCTTGTTAGCATTTGTCGCTAATTTCACCAAGTAATTGTCACTAACCTGCCTGATTTTTTTTATTTTTTTTTTGTCAGCCATGACATGTTACTTTCCACAGTCTATTGGTCATGACAAGGAATAAATCAAAACCCATGAGCATTCTTGGTAGTAGCTTTGCATTCTTCTGGCCCTCTAGCTGAAGGATCTCCAGTGGATCTTTTTTATATAGTTGTCGCTTTCTGGAAATCCTTGGTTGCAATGGTATGAATTTGCTTGGCTCTGCATCAAGACTACAGCTGGAGCCATTGTAGATATCCAATCATTTTCTCAGGACTTGTTTGTTGGGATTGAAAATTGCTTTTGCTATGTGTGCTCGAAATTTTAAAAGAGTTTCAGTTTGCATGGGCCTCTCAAAGAGCCGGCTGGCAGGGATCTCCAACACCAATGTGCGAAAATGAGAACTTGTTCAGGTGGGAATTTGAGGAGGATACAACAGAAATACGGTACAGGAGGATATTGTATCTGTCCATTTTTCCTTTTACAGCAACCATGTATCTAATTAGGGTTGCAGTGAGTGGAAGCCTGTCTTGGCAAGAAAGGGGTGTGTCAGTCTATTACAGGGTGCACCCACACGCAATCACATAGTAACATTTGGTGGTTTATTATCATAAATGTCTTGTAGATTGTAAGGGAAATGGGAGTACCAAGACAAAACGCGCAACATTCTTACCTCTACGTTTTTGGCATAATATCTCTTCATGACATTCCAGTGCAGCAGTCAGTGGATCTTGGAATTTATGGGGGTGTTTAAGGTTGCCTTGGTTACACCCACATTAAAAGCATGCTATGTTTTTGTATATTTATTGTATTTCTATCGCAGGGATTTAAATCTGCTAAAATCTTATCGGTCTCATCAGCTAATTTTGTCCTCTATAGCTAGGCTGCATTTTGCACAAGCAAATATAGGAGAACTAGATAAAGATCATCAATTTATTGCTTTTTCTGTGCACTGTTGTATTTTTATAGAAATGAGCCTTTATCTGAAGGTGCACTTTTGCTTTGCTGTCTTCAACTTGACTGGCTCTGAGGTCCTCTGTACTGTAGGTCCTCCTCTCTGCAAAATGAGTATTTTGTAGTTATACACCAGCAAGGAGATGTGTGTCTGCTTTTACTTGCTGTGCCCACTGGGGGAAGGAATCATAATAAAGATGAAACTCAGCACTCGTATCATGAATTTTTGTGTATTGACCAATTGAGCAACAGATACCGGAGGTTCTGTGAAAGCAGTGTTGCGGCAATATGTTCAAGGGGAAATCTTTTGGGCTGTCAGAAATTGAGTGTATGTGGGACATACTGTTTCATGCCTTGTCCTTCCAAGAACATGGCTGGATAATGTTGTCTGAGGAATAAGACCCAAGTCATGGATCACTAGGGAACATGTTTACCCGGACTGGGAATGCATGTGTAATGAGATTTCCTGTGCTATGGGCCGGCATACAAGCTTACAAGCTTATGAAGCCTGGGGTGTCACAGACCAACACAATGGGATCAATTTGCTCAGCCCCATTAGCAGTGTGCTGGTTATATCTGGCAATAGGTGGGATTAGGCAACCCCTGTGAATGTGTAATGGGATTCAGCTGGAGCGTCCTGTCCTCTCTGTGATGTAGACCACCAGAAACATCACCAGAATAACATTTAGAACGGTAACATATTCAAGTGATGCCTCCCCCTGGATCAACCATGACCAATCAGAATCATTCAGAATGTGTTCAATCAATCAGATCATTTGAAAGTTACTGCTGGTTAAATGAGTTCACTGTATATCATATATGATGCTGCCTTCTATGGATCCTCGTTTGCTTGAGCCTGGTTGATACTGGCTGGTGATCACTGTACCGCTTTCACTCTGCCCCACCCCCCAGTTATGAGATATTGGCCAACCTCACTCCTAGAATTCAGAGCTATCCATCATTATTGTGCAAATTACAGCCTACAAGGGGTCAACCATGAGTCAAACAGCTAATGCAGATGTCTATAAAAATGGAAATTAATGCATGTGTAATATGTGGGTTGAATATGGGGTATTTTTGATAACATCGATTCGCATTTCGTGTTCATTTTCATTCAGATTTGCTGACACTGGAGTTCTCACTCTATCTCGGTCTGCTCAGCTGCACGGCTGGAACGAGATTCGAAATGGGTTTTGGTCAACTGCACAGGAGTCAGTAGAGCCGGCGAAGCCCCCCGACATCTTTATGAAAACGTAGGCCCAAAGGAGTATGATGGTATCCGCTCCACAGCTGCAAGTAGACGGCTCATAGATCGGTGGTTTAGTAGCACCTCATGGGACTTCATAAAGCGAACGGCTTCAGTGAGTGCTGTGTGGGGCCCCTACTCCCTTCCTAAACGGGTTTGAGGAATTGAACTGTGATTAGAATTTGCCCTGGTCTCCAGACAGCAGCTGAAAATCTGATTCTGTGCACTCACTGGAATTTTGGCAAATGCAGTCAGTGGAATTTTGGCTAGTGCAGGTAGCCTTTGATTGACTCAATGAAACATCTTATGTACACATAAAAATGCTAGAAAGCATCACTTGGGTTTAAGGACGTTTATGAGCTTCAGTTGGGTGACACATGAAGATCCCAGCTGTGTTGACAGACTCAATCTTGTTGCAATCCTTTTTGGAATGTTTAGGATGGTTGTTGTCAGAAAGATGACAGCATTCAAATTGGAAAACCCTGAAATCCTTGTCTGTATATTCCTGGCTCACAGTCAACTCTTGTTAGTGATCTCGTGTGTGAGAGAGGGAGAGAGAAATTTTGCTTCTCATCTCTCAAGAACACTCCAGTAATTTCAAGTTTTCAAACACATCCTACATTATAAATTAAAATTTTAGTAGATTTAGTAACCATCATTGTTCCTCGGCATCACTTGAAGTTTTAAGAATACATTGTGTTTAATCATAAGTTTAGCTTGCCCCCACCCCCGAAGTGGTGTATTTGTAATGTAAATGTCCCATTCATGATGTGTTCTCATCACAACATCTTGACTGATTGGATAAGGACACATGATTCTGTGACAATCAGTATCTTATGGCCTGCGATAGTGAGGTAAATGTGGTGCATTTGCCTGTTTGCCTGTGTCCTGTGCCCTGGGATCTGCCTGCAAATATCACAGCCTGAAATGTAACTGTTAATATAGAGGTCTTTTAACCACTCTGTCTATTCGATTTAGTAAAATGGCGATGGAATAAATGCAGTGCAGGCTGGTGTCTGGGAATTGTTGATATTTTTGTCAGCCGTTACCATCTATTAACAGGCAGCGTCATGCTGCACGTCTGCCTCTCCATTAGCGGAACTGAAACGGATGCCTGTAGGGGGAAAATGACCTTGAATCTTCATAGCATTGGTTTTCTTGCTCAAAAGTGCAGTTGACTTTACAGTAGCCATGTGAATCTTAATGCCACAGTGCAGCTTTGTGTTTCCTTTATACAGCTTGATGTTCACTGAGACAAATCTGATTAGGCACATAGGCCAAAGGTCCAATGGGAAGGTCCTGCTGGGACTTTTGGACTGCTGCCCAATTTTTTGACTTTCATACTTTTTTGTTTTGGCCTGGGACAGCCTACCTGTGGCATCTGCCTGTTCTGGAGATTCTGGAAGAGGGAATACCACTGAAGGATGACTTGTACTGTATGTGATTTTTACTGTGTACATTTGACACAAACCTTTTTTCCCTTTTTATTCTATAAGAACCATTATTGTAATGGGTTTGTCTTGGGGGCTTTCCAATTCATTACTCAACCTACTGAGCAGTGGGAATGCCCGGAATGGTCAGCCTCATCAGGAAGTGTGTCGCAGCACTATCCTCGCTGTCCACTGAGCTGTAGTTTGTCAGTCCAAAGGCTCGCTGACCCAATTCCACTTAAACATGGCTATGTCTAAGCCCAGTCACCCTGACCCCAAAGTTCATACACACTGATTCCTGCATTTTACACTGCCGTGATGCCAAACTTAAGCTGACGGAAGGGGCAGCTGCGCTGGCAGCTGTAGACATTGTGAAAGTGATTTCGTTGCTGCACCTGCTGTGTGGGGGGTTTGGGGCAGGTAGCTCTTGCTCCATGTCTCTCATACATGTTCCCGTGTGTCCTGCCACACTCCCTGTCAGATAGAGATGCCAGTGTACGTGCAGAGCACACAGGTGTACTATTGTATGTTCAAGAGTAGTGTGGGCGGTATGTTGTTTTATCAAGTGTTTAATTTTTAAATTAATTTAAATAAATTTTCCGTATGCTTTGAATTTTTCATATACCGCCATAGCATAGCATAGCATAGCTGGAACAACAGCTGTAACGCTTCAATGAGCAGCAAATTGTGTAATATTTTTCGCTGCTAGAACCGCTATGCAGAGTGTATTGAGAGAGGGCCCTGTTAACTGTGTACCCTTCTTACTGACAGTTATAACTTTATGACAATGCAGTTCTCCAAATGTAAATGTATTATCGATTTTATTATGGTAATAATTACCAAAATTATGCAGGTTAAGCAAACATGTTACCAAGCTAGATGTATGGTAATAATCAATAAAATGTCTATATGGAGCTAAATATACAGTTATAATCAATAAAACATGCTGCCATCTAGCTAAATGTACATTGATGTAATGAAACATTTCAGTGAAACAATTTTTGTTGAGCTAAGTACACGGTCATAATAGAAAAAAACATGTTGCTATCAAGCTAAATATACAATATTGTAATAAAACCTGTCAGTTATACTGTCAAGCTAAATGTAAATGATTTTTAATGATTAATAAAAACACACCTTTCTAAAAACATTTGTACACATTTTATATGTGTAAATGCTTGCGGCCACGGAAAGGGTGAGCTTAAAAAAAAAAAAGTAAAATACCATGATATACTGTGAATCCCCTAGAATCTTAAAAAAATACCATGAAACAAATTTTTGGTCATTCCGCCCAGCGCTGTCCTAGAGTTAGGGTATGCTTTTATTGCATTAATATAACTGTGACCTGCCCCATGTTCTGTGGGGTTACTCGGCCTAGGTTATTCATCATGATGAAAAGCAGGGTTTTGTTTAATGCCTTGTAGTTGTTCTTGTTGACTGATTTGAAATGTAGCCACTAAATCTGGATGGACCATTTTCAGCCTGGGTTGGGGCCTTCATGCGTGTAGGGTAAAGCCTGATTTATGGTTGTTCACAGAATTGACACTTAGTATCTAGTCTGACGTGCACTTCCTCAGAAATGTAACTACACGTTGTAGTGATGCAGACCATGCACATGTATAAATGCTGGCAATGGCGTAGGCCATGGCTTAAGCTCTGCATAGAGCAAACAACCATAAATCAGGCTTAAATTCTAATCCTGGGTGCGTCCTGGGGCTGTTCCCTTGGAACAGCAGTGTGGTTTAAGCCAAACTGGTTTGTGTTTGGTTTTACAAATCATACAATTTCACTGTCCACTTCCATGCATAGTCTGCATGGAAAGCAGTGTCAAACTGAAAGATTTTCAAGACTTTGATGGGGGAATAATAAAAATCTCCTGTTATTCAAACTTAATGTTCCGTTTTTAGGTATATTAATCAAGCCCAGGAAAAGTCCATCTTTGGCCAGATACAACAATAGCTCTCATTGTGTCATTTTTCTTCTTCAAACAATACTTCTTTCAATCGGCTGTAATGAGGCCGCTTGCTGGCACCCAAGACAGCATAGTTATGACAGAGGTTTCTGCTAAGCCGCTTATTGGCCTCCCAGTGAAACACTGTCATTAATACCTCTCTAAATGTCTTCTTCGATGTTTGTGGAAGTTCTTTAAGGTAAAGGTACCGGCAGTGTGGGTGATTAGGCTTTTTTTTATCCTGCGAAGGGAAACAGCGATGCTCCAGGAAGCAGATATATTCTGCACAATACTGGACACTGAAACAGTTACGTACAGTAGTACAGCAGGTAACACTGTTGAACCATAAACCAAGAATAAAGTTGTTCTTAAATACAAAGCACATTGTCCTTTTTAATGTTTGTCTCTTTGGTACGTGTTTTGTGTGAATGTGTTTACTTATGTTATGTGGATCTGTGTGATTGCATTCTTCATCTCTAGTGGCCCGTTGAATGTTCACACTGTGGCTACAGGTGACCTTTAATTCCACAGTCGAGTTACACCATGGAGGTCCTTGAATACCTTGCGAATGCGCTGCATGTAAACCCTTCGGTGGTGTGAGATCTCTGTTTCTATGGAATGGGGACCTGGAAGGGCTGATGCCCACAGACCCATCTACTCTTGGTTCATGTTTGCGGATGTGGTACTGTGCCTAATAAGCTGCGTTTGCCGTTGAAACATTGACAGAATGGAAGTTAATGGATGCTTCATGAATGCTGCTTGCATAGGTTATTTTATGGTGATGAGCAGATGGATAGATTTAAGAAGCGTGAGAAATACATATTGGATTATGATGGAGTAAAGGTTGCATCCATGGCTTGCTGTTAGAGGCTTTGCTTGCACTTCCTTAAGTATCCAGAATATGCATGTTGATATGGTGTGCTGGTGTGTGTATGTGATGATATTCTCTGCACGTACAGAATGTGTTCTGTCCATACACTCATCATAAGAAATATTGGGCGTCTCAGCTGGGCTGCTTTTTTCGCCCCAATATATTTCCGGCCCCTTCTGGCCGCAGCTGACTCCCATTGGTTTCGCTGAACCTCTACATGGCCATGATTTCATGGAAGCAGATGTTTCCGCAAATAGTAGGATTTGCAGCTTTGACGTAAGGGAGTTAATGTTCAGTCCGATTTTTCTTCACTGCATAAAGAATTACCCAGGAAAGACCAAAGGTTTTCGTTTTGTATGAGTTCACTGTGGGTTTTCTTATCTGTGACAAAGCAAACGCTCAGCAACGTTGTTGGAATCAAAAGCATGCTGGATTCAGCCGCTGGCTATGTTGTTTTTTTTGTCCTCAAAGATTATTCTCATCTCCCCCCCTTACACCCTCCCCCACCGCAGGTAATCTTGTGTTACGGGATTTGTGAATGGGGCCTGGAGTTCTTCACTCGTTAAGGAACTGGAGCTTAATTGGTATGGAATCCAGTGGAGGAGCAGGAGTTTCTGTCAGTTATGTGGTGTCCTTGTTTACACCTGTTTTTGTCAAGTCATTATGAAAATGTTGGATTTTTCTGTGACTTAGACACCAAACCTCCTGGACAGGAAAGTTAAAATGTATAAATGTGACATTAAAAATCATTTTCTGCACTTGGCTTTAAAAAAGATGAGATAAATGATGATAAATATTATAATTGGCAGCCATCTCACAGGTAAAATTCATGTGCTGACAATGTTCCAGTGTGTGACATCTGGGGCCCCAACATGGCTTTGTCATCCCAAGCTTAATCACCTGTCAGAAGCTCTGAAATTGGGGGGTGTGGGTGCACCTTGGCGACAGGCAAGCATGTTCTGGGGTGGCCCGTCTCCCTATCTTATTCTGCCACTGGGATGGGAAACCCTCGCTAATCCTGCTGACAATGATGGGAGGAAACCGGGGAGGTCAGCCCCTCCCCCACAGCACAGATCCTCTGCGTCTTCATTTCGGATTTGCGCTCACACGCATGTGGACCACCTCCCGTGCTCTCTCCTGTTATCCCAGCGCATGCCGGATTCAGCCTGTTCAGCGACTCTGCTCTTGCCCTGAAGGCTTTTGTTCACGTATTAGTGCAGAGGTGCTCCGGCACGCCCTTGGCGGTCTCGCTGAACCTCAGCGTCAGTGCCGCCCTGCTGGTTATCACGGACTGCCGTCAAGTCATGCTCCACCTGTCTGCGTCTACCACTTCACTGCAGATAACCATGCGATATGCATGTTGTGTCCTTTTTGCCTTTTAACACTGGGCTGTTCAGCTGAATGGTGCAAAAATGGCACTCTTGAGTTCTTGGCATTCCCTGACTCCAGAGCAGTACTAGAATTGCATGACCCCAAAACACATAATTTCAGAGCACAGGATAAAGGCACACATCTTCCACCGGGGGGGGGCTCCCTGTGCCAGAGTGGATGTGGCAGGCAAGGTGATATACTGCTAGGTAGGTGTCTCCCACACCACAAACGGGCATGCAGACTTTCACGCAGACGCGGGAGGGGCAGACCGGGCCTGGCGTGAGACGAAAGGAGGTGTTTATATATCTTTAAAGAGACTCTCGTTCCCCGAAGGCTCCCTGTCCTTTGTCGTGAAGGCGACAAGCTCACTTTGGTTGTACAGAGATCTCAGCGTAATTCCAACCAATATGATGAGATTCTTTTTATGTACAACCTTCTGTCAAAGAAGAAACCCTCAATCTTTGTCCTACCCTACTGTTCTGTAATCCCTCCCCCATCTTATTGCTATATATGGTATTATCAGGTTGTTAAATTTTTTGGCAAACCCAAATTGCTGAACTATTAGGCACATTCTGCAATCATGACGTGCTCTTGGGGTCCCTGAGTGATTAATCACTCTGATCATTTTGCTGGAGAGCGCATACTAAAGTGGCAGTTTATCCAGCTGCTCTCATTAAAGCCACTTCCTGTTTGTCCACCATTTTTGATTGGCAGGCCTTGGTTTGCCCATGTGCTTGATTATAATTGCAAACCAGCTGGGCGTCTTAAGTTTTTCGGAAGCTTTTCTGGCTTGCCGTCACCCTCGCGGTGTGGTGTTGAGGGGGTGCCCAAACTTTGCGACGAATCTGTGCCCCCATCTGCCCATGTGTCTGGCTCCAGGTGCGAGTCGACGGGGTGGCCTCTGCAGGACGCTTGGCAGAAATCATGAGCCACGTCTCACATTGGATCTCCTGGTGTCCATGTCCATATGGAAACCACTGCCTTTAAGATTCAGTTCAGTTTGAGGTGAATTTAATCATTAATGCTGGTGAGGTCTGTGTGGCTCCGTGGGTTGGGATGTTGTCTATATGATCAGAAGGTCGCCAGTTCAAATCCTGTGGTCTGCTGAGTGTTTTCTCTGTTGGACCCTTGAGCAAGACCCTTGACCCCATTCGTTGTCAATTGGTCATTTTTAATTTAATTTATTTTATTTTATTTTACCAGGCACAGTCATCTCCTATGAGGTATGTGGAGTTTGTAAATGAGGATTTAGATGGTGTGGTTTGTCTATTGCAATGCAGATGTGTGGTAAGGTGCTTTTAAATTGGTCTGTGGTGGGGGTTATTATCTGCATGCAACAAGATGATGGGG
>JAODKL010000044.1:3461244-3529440 GCA_026780765.1 Petrocephalus schoutedeni
TTGCTTCCGGGATAGGCTCCGGACCCCCCGCGACCCTGAACAGGATAAGCGGGTTGGAAAATGGATGGATGGATGTAAGACATTAGCATTTTGCTGTATGGAAATTGAATTGTTGGATTCCATATAGACAATATTGAGCAAAAGAAAGTTATTTGTTGGCAGTGCTTTGTGTTTGCTGGCACAATTCGCTGTAACGCCACCAAGTTTGGGCAGACTCTTTTGGTAGATAAATTCTATTTGGCTATAGTGTTTTTGGATTAATTTCCAGCTCCTTTTCTGTTGTATAAATATTGCAATATTTGTTGTAAACATTTCAAATCTTTCAATGTGAATTTGCCAGTGTTGTCCAGCCCTAGTTTGTGATTAAGTGCTTTTTCTTGTTTGGCGGCATGTCCTAAGTTAACCCTTTCCCTCTCTCCTCTTTATCCCTTTCAGCAGCAAAGAATACCTGCGGCCTATCAGACTTCACTTGTGGCAATGGCCAGTGTGTGCCCGCTAGATGGCGCTGCGACGGCGAGCCCGAGTGCTCTGATGGTTCTGATGAAGCGGACTCCACGTGCAGTAAGAATTACCGGCCCCCCTCCCTCATCCGATCCAACAGCTGGCTGTAAACCTCTCGTAACACATGCATTACACACTGTCAGCCGCGTTCTGCTTTATTATGTTTGTTTTGATAAATCAGTGCCTTTACAGCATGCTTTCTTATTAGCACAAAGAACTTAAACTTTTCTGTTTTTTTTTTGTTGCTCAGATTAGCAACAAAGGCTAAGAGGGACATTAGGTTAGTATTTTTTTTCTTAGGATATTTATCAAATTGTTGTTTCTACTGGTCCAAAATTGAAGGCCCAGTGGGATGAGTGGTCCTGTCCTCCTTTACTGCTGCTGGGAAGGACACTGGTGGAGCATGAGCATTTTTCATGTTTTTATGCCTACTGTGATCAGACACAGCCTGGCGGGGTGATCAGTGCATAAAATCCATCTCGCGAAGGAGCCTCAGGCATGTCTGTGCCAGATTCCACCTGAGAGGTGAGGTGTGCTCAGTACAGCTTTAGTAGGGCCTTTGTGTGGTTTGTGTCCGCTTAGGAGCACCAGAGGTCAGTTTGATCTTAATCAAGGATGAGTCAAGGTTCCTTTCCCCTCTGGGATCAATAAAGCCCATCTGTCTGTCTTTTCACCTTTGTTTTTATTGTGTTTCAGGGTTTTTGCAGTGAATTTTTGTTAAAATTTTTATAATGCACATGATGCAAAATCATTCCCCAAATTAATGTAGAATATTCACAAAGGATGTGTATTTCAGACACCATTGTTTAATAGCATTTTTAAACATAGATCTACACACAGAACTATGCAGTCTGGTAGGAGTTTCTCTGTACAATCCCTCTTCATTCTGATAAATTTTAAACATGCTTGCAAACAGCCTGCAGCACAAAGAATAGCAAGTGAGATGAGTCTGCTGGGCTATTTAGCTTTGTGGCTACATAATATGCAGGTTCTACCCCTTAATGCACTGTGCGATGACGTTGGTTGCCCCTTAATGCACTGTGCGATGGCGTTGGTTGCCCTTTAATGCACTGTGCGATGACGCTGGTTGCCCCTTAATGCACTGCACAGTGACGTCGGTTGCCCCTTAATGCACTGCGCAGTGACGTCGGTTGCCCCTTAATGCACTGCAAGATGACGTTGGTTGCCAAGCTCTATTGTCTCTGGCTAGAATGACTTTCATGGCATCCGTCATAGGTCAGCCCCCAAACAGGAAGTAAACAAAATGCAGCTGCGTTAAATATTAATGAAATTAGTCTAAACTATTAACATGTTAAATGTGACTGCCCTAATATGTTTGTATATATATCAGCATGAAGTTAATGTTGCTGACCTGCCAGCATGCTGCAGTTGTCTTTGAAGCCTCACACCTTAATGTCTTTGTATAAGTTGCAGTGCAGTGCGGGTTGCTGATTCTTTTATATGGCAATTAGCAGCCATCTGGAAATGAATTTTGTTGGCAACTGGAATCATCTTTTTTAAAAAAAAAAGAATTTTAAAAGCATTTTTTTTTCAGTTTTCTTTTTATAAGCTCTCCTAACACTGAAGAGTCTCTTCAACTGGTCTGGAAAAAACTGTGGCTGCTGCTGACCTCAGTGGGGTGCTGCGCTGTCCACGGCTCGCTGCGAAATGCTGATCACATGATGACCTGCAGCAGTGCCTGTCCATGCTGCGGCGAGGGGGAATCGCCACTGATGGCTGGTGGATGCTGTAGAACTAAGGAGATCTGTCTCTTGCTGGCTCTGTTTTATACCAGCTCTCCTCTGTCCTCATCCTGGTGGTCTCCACTGTTTTTTTAGCTCTATTCTGAAGGCTGATGTTTTGGCAGGAGCTCCCTGACCAAAGAGGAACACTTCCCTGGTTTGTTCCATCTGTTTGGTCGTACATTATGTTTCAGGACTGTATTCCTCATTTCTTTTTAGAGTTACTCTTCCAAAGTTCTTGTGCTTGCTCTCAGGGGTGGCCGCTCAGCCACGTTCTCAAATCTGAGGGTGACTGCTTCCGGCCGAGATCGATGGTCGCCCATGAGGGAACCCGGCCTCCGCTTCAGTGCATGTGTGCTGCCTTTAGACACATAGGGCTTTAAAATGAAAGGGGCGCCACTTTGAATGCAGACAGGAATGTGATTAGCGTTGTAGCGACTGATGCTTACGTTCGGTGGCGCGTTCTGGAACACTCAGTTGGGACGTGAAGGTGATCACCTCACCAGCACAGGCTTATCGATCTGTGCGCTCCACCAGTTGCTGACCGTTCCAGCGGGAGATGCTCCTGAGCAGCTGCGAGAAGCTTGGCCGTCTCTGGTGTTTCTTCTTCAGAGAAGTGCATTATCTCCCCTTACAGTGCCAGCATAGGGGTCAGGTTTTTCCCCTGAGCACCTGCCGGTCATATTTAAACTTAAGCCTGAAGCGTTAAACCTCAGCGAAAAGCTGAAGGTGAAAACGACACAGGGCGTGATACCGCGCGGCTGCCTGCCTATACTTCATGATGCTCATGCATTACGCCGCTGTTTGACTACGCAGGGAGACTTGATCTCGATATACACGCAGCAGGTTTAATTTCATGCTTTAAGCTACAGCCTTTGGAATGATTTCCCATGTGGCTCTGTGGAGTGGAACCCCTGCCCCCCTCCCCATCCCCAAACTGACGTGTCATTTCTGCCCCATGACAGCTTAGCCAAGTCATTAAAACAAGAAGTTTAATTTAGTCTACATCAAAATGGTTTTGTCCTTCCTGAGCTTCTGTGGTGGAGGAGAAGAGCTCTCTCCCATCTCTCCGCACAGAACAACAGCCAAACCTTCTGAATCGGGCACTTTCGTCTCCTGTTATCATTACTGTTACATCAAATTTTTCAATTACTGGGAGAAATGTTTGAGTATGTGGTCCCCCTAAGTGTGGCCTCGTTCCTTGTTTTTAAAGATATATATGTAATTAAAAGTAGTGTGCATGTCATCAGAAGTAGGTGTGGTTTAATGAAAGTAAGCAATGATGTCTAATGGTGGTGTTATTCTTTAAATACATGACTTATGTTAGACACATACTGTAAAACTTGTATCAATGTGTTTCTTGTCTGTAGGTTCTCAGGCTTGGTTGTTCATGTAAATGAGACTGAGTCACCTGTCACCAAGGAGGTTCAGCTGTAGGGATTGTTTGAGATGTGGTTCCGCTCGGGGCAGAGTTTAATTGATGCTAGGCAACCATTGCAAATGGCTGCCGTCTATTTTCAAGGGTAGCACTGGGGTCTAAGCCAGGGCTTAATGTGAACACCAGAGTCAGGTCAACGTAGGTAGGCATGAGCAAGAGACGGGCACCTGCTTCTGCGCCGGCAAGCGGGCATGACAAGGGTGGTAAAGAGTCCAGAGCTGGTGGAGTCCTCTGATCTGGGAGCTGATACAGAATCCTACCCCTTCACCGCCACTGGGCAGAGTGACAGCGGGAGGTCTCGACGCTCCCATCGATCCACCGCCGCCCCCATCGATCCACCACCGCCGGGCTGAGTGACAGTGCGGGAGGTCTCGACGCTTCCATCTCTCCACCGCCGCCGGGCTGAGTGACAGTGCGGGAGGTCTCGACGCTCCCATCGATCCACCGCCGCCGGGCTGAGTGACAGAGCGGGAGGTCTCGAAGCTCCCATCGATCCACCGCCGCCGGGCTGAGTGATAGAGCGGGAGGTCTTGACACTACCTGAAGACTACTGACCTTCACGAGCCCCAGGGGTCTGGGGATTGTGGGAAAGCTTCAGCCATAAATCCCTGTGAGCACCGCGCAGTAATAAATAATCAGTGATTCATCGCTAATTAGATGGAACCATTTAAAAATACCACCAGGACCAAAAAAAAAATTATTCTGACAAATTGAATTTCTGCTCAGAGAAAAATAAATTTCCCTGGGCAGAGTTGGAAGACGTCGTTTGCCCTTGGTACTTATAATTTTTTATTAAGATGAGACATCAACAAAGTTTTTCAGCTAGGAAACCATTCTGTGATGGCTAGAATTTGTACCCGGGGTTTGGCACACCAATGTCTGTGGAACGTGTAAAGAGAAGCAGCTTTATGAAGGTGGATCAGAGCCTGGGCACGAGCAATGAGTCACGGGCAGATCTAGCTGGATTCTTCTCTCGCTCCAGTGCTGTACCAGCCCTGAAAATAGGGCGTCCGCCTTTTGTTTCTGCTGTTAAAATTTACGCTGTGAAGCAGGCAGGCACCCCCCCCCCCCCCCCTTTGTGCGTATGCTGCTTTGTGCGGCCCACACCAGGCGTCTCCTCTCCCTAATTTACGCGTCCACCCCCAGCCTCTCCCGCCGTCTCGGCAGCCGTCTGCCTGGGAGACTTAGGCCTCGCACCTTTTACTATGCCAGCCCTGGGACTAACCGTGAAACAGTACTAAGCCAAACACTAGGGGGCGCTGCGCCTGTGATCTGGAGGTTGCCGGTTCAAATCCCGCAACTGGCAAATCCCGCAAGGTCCTTAACCCTGAATTGCTCCAGGGACTGGCTGACTCTCCTTCTCAAAAATGTATGTAGCGTTGAATTAATGTGCCTGCTAAATAAATAAAACATGTAGATTTTAGTAAAAGATTGAGACCAGGGGCCCTTGTGGCAGGACTGTGCATCAGCAAGGAGTCCGCTTTCCTTTCCTTTAGGTCATGATTTTTTCCCCACCATGTTCACATTTTGAATTATGTCGGGCATCAGCCAGAATGGAACGATCCAAGCCCAGACGTCACATGTTAGCTGTTAAAACAACCATCAGGAGTGTGTCGGCGATGTGAAATCCTGTACCGGGTCCCGCCGCACGTCAGCCAGCGTCTCCTCCATTTGGATCAGGCCGCGGAAGCGTCCCATTTCAGAAGATCTACCAGCGGACGAGGAGAATAAATTTTATCGTTTCCCCCTAGGATCTGAACAAAAGAAATCTTATTAAAGGCCAAATGAGAAATTAAAAATTGATGCTTTGTAGTTACTGAATTAATTCATATTATATTAGAACAGTACAAACAATGAGATGTGTCATAACCATAAAACGTTATATATGGGGCTACATATTATTGGGGTAATTAGTAATGGTGACCACTATTGTGCTGCAGTAGTAATATTGCAGTAGAACGGTTAAATTACATTTATTTTTCATGACTATCAATGTAGGTGTTGCTGAGGTATGATCAATTTATTATTATGGTGGTGGTAGGTGTAAAATATTATTATAAACTTGTTGCTTTGGCAGCAATGTTATCGTAGGAGTAGAGCTTGATTATTCATTGTTGCCTGAAGTTATTAATAACCTGAGGAAGGGAAGCGTATAGATGATTATTGCGTTTTTCTGTGGAGGTGTGGAGGAATGAACTGCACTCCCATGTGTCGTTTGCTCACCTCCCTGCCTGCTTCACTCTGCAGTGGCCAGAGATTCAGTGCCCGAGGTCGACCGCACCTACGTAACTGTGCTGATGTGCCATGATCATTTAAGGCCCATTTAGGGGCGATGAAGTACCTTGGTTTCCTGTGACATTTCTGATTTGATTGCTCCTATTTTGAAGAATGCTTTGGTGCCCAGTGCTGTACCCAGTGCTGTTCCTGATTTCTGATGTTTGACCACATTTCTGTTGTCTCAAGTGGTGTTTAGATAGTTCTGTGAGCCTTTATCATTTGGTGCCCGCTTAAGTACTCATCCATCAAATCTATAGTGTTTAAAGCAATGAAACAGCTGAAAGCCCTCTGTCTACGGCACGATCTTCGTCGCTGATGAACTGATGTTTGCAGCTGTCTGAAATGGGACAGCCCTTGGGGAGGAAGTGGAGTGCCAGAAAGGCTCTGGATGGATAATTGGGCACGAATGTGTCCCTCAGCCTTGCTCCCTTTCGCGCCTGTCGTCTTATAAATCTTGTTAATCTCCGGGTCTCTGAGGAAGTTGTCAATAAATCCATCAGCGAACCTGCTGTTGAAGGACACACGGGGGTCTGTGTGTCGTCTGGCCGACCTGTCTGGACACCTGTTGTCCTCCTGACAAGACCCCCTGGCTTCACATGCCTGATGTATGCAGGTGCCATCTGACTGAGAACTCGGACACGCCGGCGGTGTCCGGCAGCCGCGTGGATCGGACCGGACCTGTCATCTCTCTCTGCATCCAGGCTCCACAGAATACTTGGCCAGCATGGCGTGACGGGAGATAAGCCCCACATGAGCCACGCCCCGGATCTGCAGCAGCAGCTAAATGGAAAAACGGGGGAGGAGAACGTGCAAAGCTCGTGTAGTGGATTTTTGCCGTAACGGCCCACTAGGGGGTAGAGTTGGGGGGAGCACGGTGAAGCCTATGCGAAGATTGTGCCCCCCCCATGGCCCAATCTGGATTAAATGGAGCAGGATTCAGAAGGTGAACCCCTAATGGCTGGCAGTTTGTGTCTGTGACGATACCGATATATACACAGCCTTCTCTGTGCTATATAAAGAGGTGGAAAACATACAAGAAGACACTCATTTCCCTAATTTCCCATTTAGTCAGAAACCTATTTACCAAGCAGAGCCAGGACGGTTCTCCTGAGTATTATGCACAACAAAATCCCCCAGTTTTAGCCAATTTACTGGAATGTGTGAATTAGACACATCTTGATGAGCTCATCCGATTTACGTGGGATGATCCTTTGTTTGTCTGCTGTGTTCTCCTGTCTCACGGCGGCGGTGCGACGCGGCTGTTCGCTGTCGGGCCGCCGGATTTCGCCAGTTTATCCTCCCTTTTCGTGTCCTTCGAGCCGCAGACAGTCAACCTTCCTCCTCAGCCTCCCTGAGAGACTGCAGCGGTGTTCATTAGGCTACGTCGACGTTCATTTCGCGGGGCTAGGTTGGAAAGCCCGGATTAGTGTAATGCTGAGTGTGTTTTGCCAAAATATGACTCTCTATGGTGAACGCGGGCGAGAGTGCCGCCGCCTGTGGCCAATCCTGGGACGTCATTTATCGCCCGGTAGGCCTCTCTCGGGCCGTTAAGCGCCGGCAGACGTTTGATAAATCCTCCCATGAGAGGCACGGCAGCCCAGCCGTATCAAGCAAGCTGAGTGTGCCAGCACGTCGGGGGGGTGAGAGCCCCCCGAGCAGGATTTAGCATCTTAGGAGGCTGGCATAGAAAAGGCCATCACCAGGCTGTGATGTAAAGAACTCATGCAAGTGGTATTGATTTTGAAGCCCGTTTCTGAATTTTAGGAATTTTAGGAAAGCTTTTGGTGGATGGATGGTAACCATGGTAATATCACACAAACTGCCGTGATGAGATTAGCAGTTACGTGGCCTGTGTGAGTGCGCGACGTGGCCAGTTTCACGTGGGGTTCTGTCACTTTGATGTATTGTAAACAGTTTTTCCTCAGCAGGCAATAAGCAGCAGGGCTGATTGCTAATGGCCTCTGCTAACAGCCGCCCCTTAACTGGGGTCATGGCCATGTTACTAGGGCCCCTTTCCAGGCCTCGCTGAGTCTGCGCCACCCTCCCGCCCCGACAGGTCGACAGACGTGCCCCCCGGAGAAGTTCGACTGCGGTGGCTCCACCAACAGGTGTGTGTCGCTGTCATGGCGATGCGATGGGGAGCGAGACTGTGAGAATGGGGCAGACGAGAAGGAGTGCGCTGCAGGTAGGTCTCAGACCATGGGCTTGGGGCTGAAGCATGCCGCATGGCTACTAGACTTTAAAAGATGTCTTGATTATAAAGCGGAGATCAAACACCTGCAGGCCTGGGACTTCGAAGACTACATTACTTCGTAGGTCTGTGGCATATTAAAAACAGCCAAGTTCTGGAATAGTGCCCAGTGATCCCTGATGCTGTTTAGAGTCCTGTTCTTCATTGTAAAGCAGATTGGGGCCCATCCCTCGGTCGATCACAGCATGAAGATGGTGAATAACAAGGGCCCTGACTCGTCATGAAAGGGGCACAGCTGATACACGGGTCTCTGTGAAATGTGCATGGAGTATTAGCGCCTTTTCTGGAACCTTCTTCAGAGTATCGGGGTGGTAGGGGACACCAGTGTTTCTACTCCCTCTACTGAAACGGCAGCATCGATT
Source organism: Petrocephalus schoutedeni (assembly GCA_026780765.1). Classification (NCBI taxonomy): domain Eukaryota; kingdom Metazoa; phylum Chordata; class Actinopteri; order Osteoglossiformes; family Mormyridae; genus Petrocephalus; species Petrocephalus schoutedeni. The sequence continues at coordinate 3,469,816 of JAODKL010000044.1, forward strand.
TTTTTTATTTATTTATTTTTTTTCTGTTTTTTTTTTTTTCCTCTTTCCTTTTTTTCTTATAGCCTCCTACTCATGTGATTACGGGCCTCTGGAGTCAGATGCAGATGTTTTATAATCTCTGTCTCTCCCGGGGCAGCCAGTCCCTGGCCTCTCATCTCCTCTCTTCTAACGAAGAGGCAGAGGCCGGACCGGCATCTCCGTTAACAGCACTCCTGACTACAGCAGCATCCGGGTGTCTGTCTGAGTGACCTAAGTCCCATATTAGTCTGGCTGGCCTTAAGTTAGTGCTGCCACCCAGTGCCCCCAAGTGGAAGGATGCTTCTGCATTGAAGGGCGTTGCTCATATGGTGTTCGTGCCACACTCGTCATGTGGGCCAAACTGCAGAGCTGTGTTTGGGTTTGAGCCTTGGGTTTGAGATCTCTATAGTGTTGGGGAAAGCAAAGCTTTGCAGCTGGATTATAGGACAGTGTTAGCCCATTTCCTGCTGGAGAGCCTGTGAAGTGCCATTAGATTTCCCTGTGCAGCTCATGCTTAGTAGACCTGTTGGTCTATAAACTTCAGTTCACCCACGGCTTGATCGCTGCAGACTCCCAGAGCCGCACATTTTACCTTTTATTGTCCTTGCTTTTACTCACACGCCTGGTTTGTGGCTCTGGGAGTTTTTCAATCACGTGATCCTGTTTTGGCCAATCAGATAAGCCGACTCGGTAGCCGTAACTGTGCTCATCACTGGGGGGTTTTCCACATCATTTCCTCTTGTGGAAGCACTTATTTCTCCCAACGTTGCCAATTTCGCAGAAAAATGAGCAGGGCTGGCGAGTGCAGCAGAGTGGCGTGGGGGTGCCTTCTTCCCCTGAGCGGCCGCAGGCTCAGCTTTAATCCACCGCTTCTTCAGAGAGTGTAAACAAATCGATTTAGGGGAAAGAAGGGAAAAAATGCGAATCAATGGCTTTTTTGCTGGGGTGAGGGTCCACTGCAGGCTTTGCACGCACCGTCATGTGGACACACCTCCTCTTGAGGTGCCTTTTCCGAAAGCGCGTGGGCGCGGCGTCACGCTGGCACCTCAGATTGGCTGAGCACTGCCTGGCCCCTCACAAGCTCTCACTCCCTTAATTCTAGAAGAATCCTTACGCTCCCAGCTCCTGCTTCAGATCCTTTCATCATTATTTTTAAGAAAATGGATTTGTGGTCAAAAAGTTGCACATTTCTAAGCTGAGGACCTGAATTTGTACTTATCTACTGCCAAGTAGATAAACTAATACGGTCATACAGAAAGGGCAGATTTTTAAGCCTGTTCATATAAAAATGGCTGCTAAGCAACCCAAGGATATGATATAACCCTAGGCGGAATGTGTAATGAAGCCTTGTCGCACCGTAAGCTGGGATCTTCAGCTGTGCCTGGTGATCGCAGTATTGACCTGGGAAATCAGATGATGATGTGGCGGTGATATCACTCTAGTGATGTTATGCTGTGTGGTGTGAGGCTGAAATAAGAGACCGTTGCTCTTTAATGTAAAGTATTAAGGTGCCAAAGGTGAAATTACAAAGTGCCCCCTGGTGTCCTGACATGCATTACGGTGCCTCGTCAAAGGGTCCGCACACTGATAATGTATCTCAAGCCGTTAATAGCTCATGTCGCGCCTGCATTCCTGTGCACTGCAGCTGTATTCAAACACGCACCTCTATATTGTGTGAGTGAAGGCAGACGTTGGTAAAATGAAATGTTTTCTTCACTCGTTTCGCCCTATGGGGGGGCGACAAAAGAGGCCATATGTTTCTGGGAACTTGTGACCCCCTCGCTGGAAGTAGAGCCAATTGCATCGGTGCCCTTAGCCCCCACCCTCGAGACAGCCCTGCGCCTAATTTATGTGGTTTTTAAAATTAATCAGGTCTGCTAATTGACTAATCCAAATGTTGAATTATACATGTGGATTTCAGCTGCAGAGCTCCTGATTAGCATAAAATTGCCCTTGATGAGGTGCTGGTGAAGCTTCCTTTATGGGAAGGTGAAAAAGGTATATGCACTCAGTCCTGGGCCTCTGCAGTCTGGATTTTCACAGGCTGTGTTCTGGGGAGAGCAGAAATAAAGCGCACAAAACAGTGATGTACAGCTTGGTATTAAATATCTCCTGATTAAAGAAAAGCACTTTTATTAGTACGGTGATTTACGACATGCAGCCCAGAGTAATGAATCTGTTGATGTTGGATTTGAGTAACGGCTCATTACTTTGAGAGATTAAATCACATAGAAAACTAGAAATTCTTGAAATCTTATCATGGGTCCCTTGAGAACTGTGAGTAACTGCGTATTCTATTCAGAGTCACGGGGGGTCTGGTGCCTATGGACATGAGGCAGAGAACAACCATTGCAGGGCACACTCACATTCCATTTACACATGGTGACTCCACTTATTAGCCTCGGCATGTTTTTGGATTGGGGGGGCAGGAAGAAGCCCCACGACTACTCAGGGAGAGTGTGCAAACTCTACACACATTGAGCCATAGCAAACCCAGGTCCCAGAGGTGTGAGGTAACAGTGTCATGGTGCCCCCCCCCAACTGCAAATCCTTTTCCCCTTTTTTGTTGCAGATCATCTTGAACGACACATGTTAGTACTTCAGACATCTAACTGAACCTGCAAACGAAGCAACCATTTTAAATTTTTTTTTACCAATTTCATTTATGCTGGTTATGTTATAAACATTTTCTTCCTACTCAGCACCTTCTGCTAATTAAGAATCTACATTTAAAAAGGGAGAGATTGTGATTAACCAAGTTAAATATTTATAACTTGGGACTGGAAATCAATTTGTTGATTTATTTATTTATCTATTTGCTGACTACACGCTTTAGTGTTAACCTTTGTCCTCTGAGTATATGTAATCTTTGGCTTTAGTGAGGAGGTTGTAAGTTGAATATCTGGGGGTCAATATGCCATGTGTCAGTGATTGGCAGCTCCGAAGGCCGAATTCCTGTCCTCACCACCTGCACTGGTTTAATTTCCTTCCTGTGGGTTACTTAATAAGACCCAATTGACTAAAAGCAGGCAGTGACTGATGACTCCGTGATCCCACCCACTGTGGATTTTATCCCACAAATACCTGTCTGTATATCTCCTCATCAGAGACTATATTAGTCACGCTGTTTGACTGGTGTCTGCTGGCGTGAATAATGTCAGCAGTGGGAATTGCGCACTTAAAAGCAGACAAGCCATCAGACGTGCCGAAAGTTAGATTTTATAAATATTAACTACGGAGTAATTGGATGCCGCTGGTCCCTGGTAGTATGGGACTGCAGTGTTTTTGTTTTCACCTTTGTTCCCTGTGGTCTTTATTTATTTATTTATAAAATTAATTTTTTTGGAAAAGTTTATCAGGCCCCAGAAGTAGACCGCAAAGCATGAAGCTTCAATGCGACTGTATTTGTATAGCAGTTTGCTGGAGCCCCCCTAAGCACCGGATTAGCAATATGACGTTTGATGCACACTATTTAATCGCCCCGTTTTCCTGTTTTTTGGTATTGTCCCAAGGTGCTGGGAGTCCTAGGTAATGAGGTTCAGTTTGACGTAACCCCCCTTGGATGTTAATAGCTGGCATTGCAGGCCAGGTGGAGCTTGATAGAATGCCCCTGGGCGCCGGCAGGCGTGATGTTCAGGCCGTGACTTCGGGGGGAGGAGCTGTCAGCCTTAGAGTTATACTCAGACCTGAAAAGGGTGACTTGACAGGAGGGAGTGAAGGACCCTTTGATGGCTGCTGTCTTTGGACGCCCCTGACTTCTCGTCATGGGTAACGTGCCTCCAGTAGGTTGTTGGCATTCACACGTTGACTTTACCGTCAGGTTTGTGGTAACAAACCGAGCAGTTCAAATTTTAATATTTCTCCGAAGGGTAAGTGACTGTGTGAAATATGAATTGGGTATTTTGGATGATAATACACGCTTTTTATGACAATGTCTAAATCATGAATATTTTATAACTTATTTTCCTTTTTCCACACCCTGTGCCTCAAGTAAGTATTCTTGCAATGAGACTAGGTTGGGCCGGCCTGGGCTGGGCCCGCTCAATGATGATTGGGTGCCTGCTATTCTGCAGAAGCCGAGGGGACCAAACATATGGCTGTTCTGTTGACTCCCGAAGACCACACTGTTGACTTGTTGCTGACTCCCACTAACCAGCTGAAGATCCATGATAAAATATGAAACACCTGCGGCCTGGGGAGGCTTCGTTTTGGAGATGTGTGGTAACAATAAGTAAGACATGCTGTGATAGATGACAGCGTTTCATCATTTTGTCAGGCTTCCAGTGGGCTGGCTTTCAGAGCTGCCCAGCTCGATTTCCGGGCTGTGGGTGTCTTTCCTGTGGTCACTGACCACTCTCTTTAGCCTTGGCGAGGGCGCGGGGGGCGTGGCCCTGGCTGGTGGGTGGTGATGGGTGACAGGAGGTATGTCTGGGTATAGTAAGCCAGACTGGCAGGTGCTGACAGCAGGACCGGTTGGGGGGGCCATCTCCGCATACGACCTTCACCGTCCCTCTGTGTGATGGGTCAGCCTCTGCTTACCACAGCCCCTACAGGGCCTGGCTTGCAACCTAATTATGGCCGCATTTAAACAGATTTAACCACCGCATCAGTAAACTCTGCACCAGAAGGGAGTCCTTTGAACGGCAGGCTGGCCCCCACCTCATGGCCCCCCCCCCCCACCTTCCCCGGCACTGAGGGCTCTGTCTGGCTGCCAGCGTTTGCTGGCATGTATCACCGCTGCCGAAGCACCCATGGTTGTTATGGATTTTGTGCGCAGGAGCATTATTGATACCCAGGAACCAAAGCTGCGGTTTCGTTCAGCAGATTTTCCCAGGAAAGCGCTATATTTCCATGCTTTAGGAATTTTGCCTTGACCTGAATCATTCACATCAGTGCAATATTGCTGGTGTTGTTATGGCCTGGCCCGGCCGGATTAAGCTAATAAGTAAATACGACATTAACTAGCCGCATCGGGCCCTCCCAGGGGCTCCTGATTTAGTCTGACTGATTGCATTGTGCCCCTGGCAGATGCTGCTAAAACGAGCTGTGAGGCTGCTGACACGCACTCTTTAGCTTGGAACGCGTTTGGGCTTTGACCGTTTTTGCATTTATTTATTAAACAGATGCTTTTATCTGAAATGCTGTCTGATTGAGAAAGCAGGGGTAGTCCATCCATAGTACTATTGGGGGTTAAGGGCCTTATCGAAAATGACCATGGGATTTGAACCAACAATATTCTGATCACAGACCTAGAGGCCTAATCGGCAGAGTTACATGCCCCTTTATGTTTATGTTTTTTGTATGTGCCTGAAATGTCACCTCCTGTATGGTTTGGGGCACTGATCCGTATATTGTAAGCTCTGTGGACATGTCGCTAATTGGTTTTTGGGTTCCCCGTTAATGCTGCTAACTTGCTTTTTCTGACTGGCATTAAATCTCGCATGCTAAGCTGTCTGCAGCCCTAGAAGGAGGGGGCTCTGTCAGCATGGCCGAACTCTAGTTTCTGTAAGATGTTCACTCAGTTGTGAACCAGGCTGTCTAAGCGCATAGTGAGTCGTTTTTAATATTTCTCCCTGGTTACACAATGCTACTTTTCTTTCTTTTTGTGGTTGAATGTTTGCTGGAGCGGTTCAGCTTGTGTACCTTTTCTAACAGCTCTTCACCAGGGGCTTCGGGCTTATGAGTCTACGTCCTTAACCATCACGCCCCCTGCTGTAATACCAGCTCTATAAACAAACACCACTACTCTGGACATCGCAGGCGTAGAATGTCTTGGGAGCCTCAGCTCCATATTAGTTTTATCGCTCCTTCAAACAATAATGAGCCATTAAGTCATGGTGTTCCCGCTATTGTGGAATGCTAAAGTCATTAGTGCTGTCGTGAAATGGACCATACCGCGTGCACAGTGCGGGGGGACGGCAGTCAATGAGCCAGGATGACGAGGCGACCCAGTAACTGCTGCCGCTTCTCTTCATGTGCCTGTCTCCCCACCCCACCCCTTAAGATGCCAAAGCCTGCGGCAGTGATGAGTTCCAGTGTGCGGACCGCAAGTGTGTGGCGAGCTCGCTGCGCTGCGACGGCGATGACGACTGCGGCGACGGCAGTGACGAGGAGGCGTGTGCCACGCCTACCTGTGGCCCGCACGAATTCCGCTGCGACAGCTCGCAGTGCGTGCCACTGCTGTGGAGCTGCGACGGCGACCCTGACTGCACCGACCGCTCCGACGAGTCTGCAGAGCGCTGTGGCACGCGCCGTGCGGCTCCCGTGGCACCTGGGCCCCGATGCGGCCCCGCTGAGTTCCGGTGCGGCAGTGGCGAGTGTGTGCGCCTGGCCTGGAAATGCGATGGTGATGGCGACTGCAAGGACAAGTCCGATGAAGTGGACTGCCGTGAGTGTCCCCACCCCTGGCTGACCATGTGACCTAGGCCTCATTCATTTACACCCCACAGCACCACCCTCCCCCCCAGCTGCCTTTTTAAATCTGTGCTATCTGAAATAGTGTCTGCATGCTGTAAACATGATACGTTGATATGAAATTAATATTATTTTAAAAGCATATTGGTAAATAGGTGTTATGCATTAATGTGGTGTTAAGTGATATTTTTCCATCCATCCATTTTCTGTACCAGCTTGTTCTATACTTAGTAGCAGTTATGTTTCTGGACTGAAGTATCTTATATATGAGGGGTGATTCTCAAGGCAAGTTTATGTGTACAAATGAATGGATCTTTGATTTGACATAGACATAGAGGCTGACAGGTCTGGGGTGCTAATGGTGTCACTTAATTTCTGTGGCAGGCACAGTTACAGCGCTCAGCCCTGCGTGGATTAGCCTACGGTGAGCATTAACAGGCAGTAATAGGTACGGCCTCTCCTTACTGCTTCCCGGTCCTCACTGAGACGGAGCCGTCTTATGATCTCGCGTCTCGTGTTTGTCCCCTCCGTGACTGACAGAGAGGCCGTAAATGGATGTGACATTTGCAGAATTGGTTCAGTGGCTGATTCGTTCACCTGTGATGAGATGTAATGCACGTCTAATGAAGACTGAAAACGGAGCAGAAACGACTCAGGGCTGTCCCCGGTGATCCTCATGCGCGTGTGTGTGTGCGTGTGTGTGTGTATGCGCGTGTGTATGCGTGTGTGTATGCCTGTGTTTTCTTTTGTTTGCTTATTTTTCTTCCCCTGCTCCATCTCTCTCCTTCATCATCCCTTCATCCTTCCTTTGATGTATTTGGAGTTCTACTGTGAATTATTTAAGCCATCAAATGCGCAACAAAACGAATAAGTGTTTGCTCTCCTTACATCCGGAGTGTTTGGCTGAGGTGTGATCGGGGCTCCCTGTCCGCTGCTTTGGCTCCTCCCTCCCCTGTCCCCTGCCATCGGCCTTCCTCGCACTGTCCACTGCTCTTTCTGAGTCTGACCAGTCTTGGCGTCTCTACCCTGTTGCATCTCGAACCCAGTTCTTGTTATCACCCCGGGGCGTTATTTATCTTGCTTGCTTTTTTTAAATGCTTGATGACGGAGCCCGGCGCAGTGAAAGACTAGTGGGCCACTTGCCAATCTGTGCCGGTGTTTCGGGACCACCTTTGACCCCGTGCTGTGGGAGAGGTGAAAGGTCACGGTTATGTTTAGCTGAGGGAGGGCAATAATGGCAAAGCGCTGGATGGGGCCGGAAGCGTGGATGTTGAGAGGTTGCTAGGCAACCTTTTGATTTCCCCTAACATTACACTCAAATCCTTGAGTGTAAAGCGGGGCAGGGTGCGGGGTTAGGATCAGCCAGGAAAGCAAGCTCTGCTCTGTCGCCCCTGACAGCCGTCTGCCAGCCTGATAATCACATGCAGGTTCATATATAATGTGTCCAGTACTTAAGGTGTCAAATTAGCCCCGTTAGTTAGCTACTGTTTGTCTCATGTAGCAAATGATTATTTGATGGCAGCCAGATATACTGTGTGTAATTTATTAGCAGCACTCAGCAGACGTTTAATAAAAGTCTCTTTCGTTTTCTGGTACCTCGTCCTGTAATATAATCAGAATAATAATTCATACAGGGGATAGTTTATATTAAACTGGTGCTCTTGTGCTGTAATATATATTGAATCTGGGAATTTGAATACATTTTTTCATTTTGGATGGAAATTGTTCTTCAGTGCTACTGGTGGATGTGTATGAGAGATCTGTTTGAGATTTGTTCATTTTAATTATTTTTGTTAGTGTCGTTGGAGGGGGTTGGGGCTTGTGCTTGTCATCCTGCCTCAGATTCCTCCTGGCTGATTCTGTCATCCAAGAAACGTGGAGCCTAGTGTGGGTTTTGGGGCGGGAGACGAGGTGTGGTCCCTCTGAGAATGCTAGGCGTGGCCCCTTTAAGAGCGAATCGCCTGTGTCCCCCGCAGCCCTGCTGACATGTCGCCCCGATGAGTTCCAGTGCGGCGACGGCTCCTGCATCCACGGCACCAAGCAGTGCAACAAGGTGCACGACTGTCCCGACTCCAGCGACGAGGCCGGGTGCATCAATGGTGAGCGGCCCCGGCCGGTGTGGGGTCTTGCAGAGGAGCTGGGGGGCTTTGTCATGCATCCTCACATCAACACCCTCCCCCCCCCCACCCCACAGCCACCAAGTGCGAGGGGCCCCAGAAGTTCATGTGCAAGAACGGCGAGTGCATAGAGGGCAGCCGCGTCTGCGACGCCAACCGGGACTGCAAGGACTGGTCCGACGAGCCAGCCAAGGAGTGCGGTGAGGCTGGCCGCTCGCACCCCACGCACATCTGGGCCTGCATGTTGGACTTTTAAAATATCCAGATGTTTACCTGAAGATAAACACTATGGTTATCCATTGATTACCAACAGTGTGCACTTCTCCGGGATTATCCGGATCTGACGTCCGGAGGCATAGGTGCCACGGGCAGCCCCCGCAATTCCCCCAGAGAGCCCCCGGGGTCACCTGCCCTCTGGCTTGAGAGGACAGGCTCTGAGTGTTTTTAGAAAGAGGGGAAACCCTAAACCCTTCATGAAAGTTTTCTAAAAATTCCTCCTCCTCCCCTCATGGGGGTCCTAGCTCATCCTCATTAAGTCGTTAATGGAAAGCATATAACAACCCGGCTATCCCTAAATTGTTAATTTCCCGCCTTTACTCACGGGAGGATGAGGGTGCACAGAATGTCACGGGGGGACCAGCTGGAGCCTCTCCAAGGACCTTGCCTGGGAACTGTGGTACAGAACTGACATATATAACATCCTCTGTGAACATTAAGGGGAAGACAGAAGGTGCCCCCTGGTGGCCTGTTGTGTCTGGACTGGTGCTGGGAGTGTTCATGTAAATGTTTTACATGTTTTGTTCCGTTTCTTGTGACCCACCATTCTCTTTGTATTCTCCTTAAGAATGCCCGTTCCTACACAACATCCCCTTGGCACAGTGCGCACAAACACAATAGCTCGGCCAGGAAGTGAAGCTTTTCCCATTGACTGTCACGCTCCTGTGGTCCGCCTTGACCTCTGACCCCCAAGTGCCCCTCCCCCAGGCCTGAACGAGTGTGCCATCAACAATGGCGGCTGTTCCCACATCTGCACGGATCAGCGGATCGGCTATGAGTGTGGGTGCCCCCCCGGATACAAGCTTCTGGACAAGAAGACGTGTGGAGGTGATTGGCTTTCGGGCCGAACCCCGCCCTGCTCTTTGTCTGTGCGCTGCCTTGGCCAACCTCCTCCCCCGACGACCCCTGACCCACTTGCTATGGAGGTTACCGTGACATTATTAATGCATTTTCAATGCCCCCCCACCTCCCCTTCACAGATATAGATGAATGCGCCAACCCCAACGCCTGCAGTCAGATCTGCATCAACTACAAAGGCGATTACAAATGCGAGTGTTACGAGGGCTACGAGATGGACCCGGTCACCAGGACCTGCAAGGCGGAGGGTGAGGCATGCCGAGGGCGGCGACCTCACACACACTGTCCTTTGGGCCCGGCGCCAATCGAGCCGCCTTCCTGTTTGCTGTTCCCACAGCGTGCATTGTGTGTGGGGGGGGTGTTTGTCATTGAAATGCTCAGAGACTCGCTGCAGGGAAGGGATCATTTACAAAGCGTCTCGCTGTTCGCTCTCCATTGAATGTAGATGTTGTTTTTCATGTCCTCCATTTGTGTGCTTCCTTTTGTGGATCGTTGATAGTTTGATTGAGGAAGGCTTTAATTGGAATCCACATTCTTATTTTTCTGCGGAAACTTCCATAGGTGCATAGTGGTTGTGGTTATGGTAGTCTGACACAAAATGGCCGCTGTTTACTGCTTAGATGGGCAATGCACAGAAATCACTTATTTTCCATAAATGGCAATTTGAGAGAGCTATATAAATGCTATACATCAACACTATTGCTGCTTTTTTTTTTTTATAAATGAAGCAGGTGTTCGGCCCCATTTTCCATTCTGCTAGTTGAATTAGCTTCAGCTCACTTTTCCTGGATCAGAAGTCCTGCTAAAGAAACCCGAGGTTCTAAGATCCCACCTTAGGCTAGGTAACTGTGGGCTGGCAGATGGACTAACCGCTTACTGCTGCTGTAATTATGCCAAGTGGGTTGGGACTGTCATTTGTACTGGCTTGGAGGGTCCTTTATTTCAGTCCAATTTCCTGCCGTTCAAAGGGGTTAACTGTGAGCTTTAGTTTCAAGTCCCCATAATTAGGAGAGTCATTTTGAAGTGAGTGATGTAATGTAACTGTATTCCCATCCTTCTGCATTTATATAGAGCTTTCTAGAAAGTACCGGCAGTTGATTCAGTGAAAGTCTCCTCCTGTCAGACACCTTGATGGATGTAAACGGAGTCCCCATGCTCAGCGGTGTGAATCCTAATTTAGGGTCTTAGTACGTCTCTGAGGTTTATCTCCTGCCGTAGGTTTCCCGCTCTCCTCTGCTTCTCCAGCATCTTGTCCAGGTGGCATCTTGAGACGTGTTTGTTCATGTTTCACCCCCAGAAGCCAGTGTTCCCAGAAGCAAATGTTTGCAATCTGCTGGGCATGCGTTTCGTTATGGACTGTTGGCATCTATGCACACTCTGGGTCCCATTGTTGCATGTTAGAGCTTCTGTATTGGACCGAAGGGCTTAACCAGAGGGCAGATTCAGTTTTTAGGCTAAGAGATGCCGAATTCATTTGCTCTTCTTCTGCTAACTGCAAGTCCAGCTGAACTCATTTGGCTCCAGTTCACGTTCTTCCCAACAGCAATTATTCTCTGACAGGATTTGCCGAGCCTTCAGAGCATCCGGCGTAAAGAGAAGCCGTCAGATGTCCCTAAATGGATCCTGAAAGTTCAATCTGCTTTTGTGGAGCGTGTTCCGGTTCAGGGGTCCTGGCGTTCCCGTTGGATATGGTGGGGGTTTAAGCTGTGCTACTTGTGGTCCTATCTACTGACACTGGACGTGTCATCATGCTAATGTCAGCGTGGCCCCCCTCCGATCAAGATGATATCTGTCATCCGGCGAAATGGTTGTGACCCGTGCTCCCTGTAGCCTTTCTGTGCTTTGTGTGCATCGATGAGAATAAGCGGTTTGTGTTTCAAGTGGTTTGACCCCCAGCAAATGGGCATCGGGGCTGCCAGGGGAAATTAAAATATTGTACAGTTACTGGGGAAAGCCTACCACCCTTTTTGGGTTGGCGCGCTAATTTCTGAAGCATGTCGGAGATTGCAGTGTGGGATAGTGTGGAAGGATGTGACAGGGACTTGGGGCATCGTTGTGGCAACATGCCGAAGGCGTCTGTGTGGGATGTTGCAGAAAAGGAACGAAGTGGCTTTTTAAAATGGCCACAAAAAGTCATTTTAAAATAGCCCCACCCCCTTTCTGGGGCTAATCGCTTCCGTTAGTCTGTGTGTCTCCATCCTCCTTTCGGCCCCTGGCCATGCCCCCCATGCCCAGTATGGAATGAAAGGATATTGTTCATTTTAATCATTAGTTAGTCTAATGGCACTTCTCCACTGGTACCAAGAACTAAGCCGTACCGCACTGACATGGTCCTGCTTACTAGCAGAGCCGAAAGTGGGACCAAACAGCTGGCTGTGTCATCACCATCTGACTGGTCGAAATCCATGGTGATACTGGTGCACTGCGCAAGGAGTACCTGAAGGGAAAAGCGTATATTCTATATTTTATTCATTATTAGTAGTATTGTACATCGTGATGCATTCTTGATAACTAAGAACTTGAAAATTTCCATTACTTTTACTTAAAAAAAAAAATTAAAAATTATTATGGAACTGCTCAGTGAAATGGATTCGTGATGCGAACGTTCACAACCAAGCACTAATTTTGGTAGCATTTCATGCAGACGTAACACGGCGATACTCACAGACAGTTCTAGCTGAAATTGGCAGTCAGTAAAAAAAAATATTAATTGCCAATAGTAAATCATGATGCACACCATGTGGACGGTAAATAAGCTTCTTTTCAGTTTTACGGCTGTAACTGCACTATAATTAATCTCTTCATGGTACCGCTTGGGTACGGGTTGTTTCCTGCATGCCGGTCGAAAAGCACCATAAAGCGTGTCTAAGTCGGTGGAGGGTCGTTGACTTAGTAGTCACTAAGTCAGCTAGTGACTTATTTGGGTAATTTACTTGGTTAATATTTTGGTGGAAGTAGTTACTAGTAGTAAATCCATCTGTGGCAGCTAACATAGTTTTAGGTTTAACCCCTCTGGTTGTTTACCGACAAAATTTTGTTGTCACCGACTGCCGGTTTCATCAGCAGCATCTCTTCTGATCTGGCCCCCCCGGCCAGAGTGAGCTGAACAGTAAGTGACTGACTGAGTCACGCACGTGAATCACTCCCGGAAAAACGTGCAGCGCTCTGCCGCGAGATTCTCCCGTCGCCTTCCTGATAATTATTACTCTCGGCAAGTGACTGTTAGCAGGTCGGACCCACTGGGGCGCAGTGAGACGCTGGGGCCCCCCTCCCAGTGAGATTGCTGTGACTGACAGCTACAGGCTGCACCTGCCGCAAGGCCTGGGGAGAGTCTGTCTTTTCAAAGGGGGGTCGCTCAGCTTTCCTGGATGGCGGGTCTATTCTTGTTCACAGTCCACCACCAAAGCCTTTTTGTAGAACAGAATAGTGACACTGTAGTCACTCCCATGAGGAAATTCTCTTCTTGCCGATCCCATCTTGCCTTCCATGAGATGGAAACTGGTGAAATTTGCCGATTGGTGGGGTCTCCTATGATAAGTTTGGGGTCACATGGAAGGGTCAGCAAGGTCTCTCTGTATAAAGCAATTAAAATACAGACAGGAAAATCAAACAGAAATGCAGACAAAAATCAAACAAACATGCAGGCGAAAAATCAAACAAATGCAGACAAAAATCAAACAAAAACACGAAGAGAAAATAAGTTAATAAATATATTGCAGATTCAGGTGCTGAAAATGTGCAGCACTCTGGTGAAAGGGCAGCAACTCATAAACAGTAGTGAGAAAAGCAGCTCCAGATCATACATTTCAGTTCCGGGAACTTGGGAAATAATGCTAAGAGTAGTGCAGGAAAGAGGATGTTTTATTGCTTGGTGACTATAAGGACAGGGGCACTTTAGTAAACCATAAGTATCTGTCGATTGCATTATTGTAGCAGAGTCCACAGGTCATACTTTCCATTTGAAAGTCAGCCTTAGGTTCAGAATTTAAGCTTCTGGATTCCAGAAGGGACGGTAAATTGGCTGCTGCCATCGCGTTTGGTTTGAACGTGCTCAGAAACGGGAATCCATAATTAGGGCTGTGTGGTATAACACCCAGCTTGAATGTGAAGGTTTTTATCTTTTTATTTATTTTTTTAATCAGAGGAGCCGCCAGAATATTAAATGAATATTAATGTGGGATCACACAGGCTCTGCTCTCTCTCCTTGTCACTGGAATCACATGAGGAGGTGGGGGCGGGGCTAAATCGCCTCAGCTGTCTCCCCACTCTGTGCCGATCCCTGTGTCCTTCTCACGTGCCTCATCAGGAAAAACCCCCTTCCTGATGTTCACTAACCGGCATGAGATCCGCCGCATTGACCTGGTGAAGAGGGACTATACACAAGTGGGGCCCACACTGAAGAACGTGGTGGCGCTGGACGTCGACGTCTCCACCAACAGGATGTACTGGTGTGACCTGTTCCACCACAAGATCTACAGGTAACCAGGATGAAGCTTCTGGGACACCGTGACCTCTGCCCATCTGTCCGTGGTCATAAGAGTACTAGGATTTAAATGTTTCAAAATGGGTGTTCCGAAAAAAAGGTGGAGTTAAACTCTTTAGTGTTAAAATATTTTGAGATACTAGGATATTTTCAGCCACACTTTAATGTAAAACAAGCTGCACCTCAGGCTGGATTTTCTGGGCTCTGGCCCAGCTCTGACCATCTGAAGTCCCCAGCGGCGGGCTTCTTTCCTCCAGCGCATTTTGGGAACACGGCTGAATGCAGCGCATCACTCGCAATTATGCTTCTGAAGCCTCATTTTAATCTTCAGGCGGCACCGACCTCGTTCTCTCTCCGATCCGAGATGCTTAGAAGAGTAACAGTTAGAGAGGCCTCTGACGCAAGTCCCCCCGACAGCCGGCAATGCTGACTCTTCTCGAAGACAAAGTTTAGGAAAAGAAAACACCAAAAACTTTGGAGGAACCCAGTTTTCCTTCGTGGCTCTTCTGGAGAGTCAAATCGCTGCACACTGTGATATATGTGGCTGTGTTCTGCGAGTAATTAATTCTGATTAGCGCCACTCAGGTCGATGAGACCTTAGCCTCCAACAGTAATTAAGATGTTTAAGGCCTGGACAGAAACATTTGCAATTAGGATTGCAATCTGCTTTCTGTGTTTATCTAATTAATGCTGGGTAATTCTGGTCAGTAGCCTTCCCTACGACCCACAAACTAATACACCTCTCATTTAAACTGCAGGGCTGAGTGGAATCTGCTTATCTTTGTCCTGTCCTATTCCACTGCCTATAAACGAGACTAATTAGGTCACCGCCTTCCTAATAATAGACACCTCAGTGAATTGAGTTCGTAAGGGACATTAGACAGAAATGCCTCTCCAGTTAAGTGCCACTATGTTTGCAGTAGAAGGGAAACAAGCTATTAAGAGAGGGGAACTGGCTTTCAGAGGTCGTAGTGGGTGTTGTGTTGCATTGTGTTGTGTTGGACGTGTCCCGCTGCAGCTCCCCACACGTGTGACCGCGTGTGCGTGTCCGTGTCCGTTCTCTCTGCAGCGCGCACATCAGCAAGGCCAGCGACTCCTTCCAGCAGGTGACCCTGATCGACTCGGCGCTGTTTTCGCCTGGGGGTCTGGCTCTGGACTGGGTCCACAAGAATCTGTACTGGACCGACTCCGGGGACAAGAGCATCTCCGTGACGACAGTGGATGGGAAGAGAAGGAGAGTCCTAATCAGTACGGAGCTGAGCGAGCCCCGCGCCATCGCCGTGGACCCCAAGCAAGGGTGAGACCACTGGGCCTGGACACTGGAAATGGGTGGGTCAGGGGTGATTCTAGGATGTTTGAAGGTGGGGGCATAAGAGGGGCCAGGGGAAGGAACACACTGTGGGCCAGTCAGCTCTCAGCTTGGGCCAGTGCCCCTGTGGCCCTGTCCCTGTACACGCCCCTGGGTGGAACCCATGTTGACTTGTCAATTGTTTTGCACAAAATCATTGGCTTCGCTCTTCTCTCAGATTCATGTACTGGTCTGACTGGGGAGTGCAGGCTAAAATAGAGAAGGCAGGCCTGAACGGAGTGGACCGGCAGGTTCTGGTGTCTGAGACAATTGAGTGGCCCAACGGCATCACTTTGGGTAAGGACTTGAGCCTGGAGTGGAAGTGCTTCCCTGCTGTACAGTATGGTATTTACAGCCAGCCAGCCAGCTAGGAGTTAGCAGAGATGGATGGGGTAGGCAGCATAAAGGCCATCTCGATGCTTTATTTATCCTTAGGGATGAGAATGTGGCCTAAATAATGTGCCGAGGGCTATTTTGGGTATGTGTTTCAGACTTGCCCAACAGACGGTTGTACTGGGTGGACTCCAAACTCCACCTCATCTCAAGCATCGACTTCACGGGTGCCAACAGGAAGGTGCTTCTGTCCTCGGCAGACCAGCTGAGTCACCCCTTCGCGCTGACCGTGTTTGAGGTAAGCAGTGGGCGGCCAGTGGGGTCCACCGAGGTAGGGTCGGGACGAAGCACGAAGCAGGCAGGGCCCACCAAAGTGGGGTTGAGACACATGGCACAGAGGAGCCGGGCAGCAGACAGGGGCCTTTCATGGGTTAATCTCGTGCGATCCTGTAATTTTCTCCCCAAGCTCAAAGCTAAACAGAATATAAAGCCTCCATTTCCCGACTTTCACCCCGGAATATTTACAGAAGCCTACTCAGTCTCGGCACTTCCCTGGAAGGCTGAGTGAACCCTCCGGGATGAGACGTGGCAGAGCTCGGTGTTTAAGCATAACCTTTACGACTCCAAAAATTTCATATTTACATTGATTATTTGGCTGGTGAGTGTGCAGTGCATTCTGGGATTGCCGGAGCCCCCCCCTCCCAAACCTTCATACACCAGTGCCGGGGGATTTTAGTATTACCGTCACTGCGTCACACCACATGCCTCGGGAAAAGACGGCTAATGACATTCCGGAGCCTGTTGTGTTTTTATTTTCTTCCAGCCAGGCAGGCAGAACCTGCTAAGGTGAAGTGACTCATCCCGGGTCTCGCGTGAAGCCAGTGGCCTTTTTGGGGCAGCCCAGCGAGTACCCTGTGCTCCCGTCCCATGCTCCCCGCCTCCTCTATGTTTTCTCATCCCCTGCTGCCTTAGGAGTATTAGACAGGGGTGGTCCTGATAGACCTCCTGTGACGTAGCTGAGGAGCTTGGTCGGTCACCCAAACATTGCGGGTTTAGTTCCCGGAATGGCAACGGCTGTTGTATTTTTGCTAGCCAAATCAGTACCCTGTGGTTGGATCATTTGTTAAAAGCCTCCCAACATGAACACACACAGCTACTTTCTCCCAGACTCGGCTCTGCGTCACTTGGGGATTCTTATGCTGCTCTGGGGATTTATATATGCGGCACTTCTAATGCAAGAATGATTAATCAAGTGAGGTGCTTCGAAAGGTTACCGCTTTGTGGTGAAATACGGGCCGAGGAGGGTTTTGGTGTACAGCCATATAGGCAATAGCGCTGGTTGATGAGGTGGGGCTGCCTGTTTTTTTTATGGTTTCCAAGACAACCATATATGTCTGCTTCTGTCCAAAGTATCCTTAGAGGGCAATGGGGGAAGAGAAAGTAAAAAAGAAGATACTGCAGTAATGCAAACAGAAAATAACCTGCCTGGTAGCCAGGTATTCTGGACTGTGTGGTCTGCATCCAGCGCCTTCCCTGCTGCATCACATGACCGTGGCCGTCTAATATATCCTGGTGGGTGTTTATGGTGGGCCGGCAGGGGCTTCTTCTGAATGCTGCTGATGGACAGGCTGACTCTTGGCCTGCAGGACAGGCTGTACTGGACCGACCTGCAGAGAGATGCAATTTTCGGCGTCAACCGCCTGACAGGCAGCGATGTGGTGACACTGGCCGAACACCTGAACAACCCGTATGACATCGTGGTGTTCCACGAGCTGCGGCAGCCCAAAGGTCAGTCCCTCGGGCCTCCGGCGCATTCCGTGGGTCCCCTCCTCTCTCACGGCTGCCTTTTGGGACCGGAAACATAAATGAAAGCTGACAGTTTGGTGGCAGTGTAACAAATAAATCAATTTTAATAAGGCACAGATAGCCAAGAAGGTTGATTGACAGGTTTTGGGCACCTGGCTCACATAGTGGAGAGTTCTTATAGACTGTTATGGGTGCTAAATGACTTCCTGTGGCATCATGTCACTATTGGGGGTGGGAGGAGGGTTGGGGGGGGCAACATGATTCTGACAGCATGTATATAATATGTATGTGTATATATATGTGTGTGTGTATATATACAATTGTGCTGTGAATGTGTGTGTGCATGCGTGCTGTGAGTGTGTGTATGTATGCATGCATACTGTGAATGTGTGTGTGTGTGTGCATACTTGTGTGGGGGTGTGTGTGTATACATGCGCGGTGCGTGTGTGTATACATGCGTGTGTGAGTGCGCGTGTTTGTGTGTATGTTGGTGTATACATGCATGCTGTGTCTGTATACTGTATATGCATGCCTTGTGTGTGCGTGTTTGTATACATACATGCTGTGAGTGTGTGTATATACATGCATGCTGAGTGTGTGTGTGTGTACACATGCATGCTGTGAGTGTGTGTGTATGTATACTGTACGTGTGTATGTACATGCGTGCTGTGTGTTTGTGTGTGCGCGTGTGTGTATACATGCGTGCTGTGAGTGTTTTTGTGCGCGCGTGTGTGTATACATACATACATGCGTGCTGTGAGTGTGTATACTCTATATGCATGCTGTGTGTGTGTGCACGTGTGTATACATGCATGCTGTGAATGTGTGTGCGCGTATACATGCCAGCTGTGAGTGCGTGTATATGTATACTGTATTCGTGTTGTGTGTGTGTGTGTGTGTGTGTGTGTGTTTTTCCTGTCCCATTCCTACATTTGCTGTTACTCAGTAAACACGTCGGTGTCGGTTCAGGTGGCTAATGGCTCCTTTGTGGTGCAGTCTGACCGGAAGCAGTGGTAGCAGCATCTTAGCTGGAGAGGGGGCAGCACGTTAAAGAAACTGGAGCTGCAGTGAAAAGTGTGTCAATTAACATGGAAAACCGTGGAAAAACGCACCGTGTCCAAATATCCCTGCATGAATTATTCATGAGCGGCCCGATGATTTCCTTCATACGCACTTTGTCAGACAGAAGGTGTAATTTTTAAAGAAACCAAAATGAATGATTCCCTAATATGTAACGGAATCCTGGCCGGGCAGAGGTACATACCGGCATGTCTGCCTCTCGTGAGGAACCGAAAGCCTTCGTTGCTCGAGGCCTTTGTGAGACACAACCAAGAAGTTCACTGGGTTTAAACATTTTTTTTTGTCTTGATTCTTGATGTAGTGAAGTTCTGAAACCAACGTATGATCTTTCTTAAGCTGTTCAGGGAACAATAACATCTTTTTACTTTCCGCTGGTCATAAAGGAAGCTTTTTATAGGTCTTATGGTAGCACGGCACCACAACAGCGGGCTGTGATGTGGCTGTACTCAAACTGTTTGCTCTTAAGACTGAAAGCATGACTCATGTCGATTTGAAGACTATATGGTCATGTATGCTTTTGTAGGTAAAGTATAATAAGTCATAAGACTGAACAGAATTTTTACCTTTTTTAATAATTTTTTAAACTGCCTGTTGGTTAAATTAACGATGTGTGTGTGTGTGTGTGTGTGTTTGTGTCCCCGCAGCACCTGACAGCTGTAACATGGGAGGTGTCCCCAATGGGGGGTGCGAGTACCTGTGTCTGAAAGCCCCCCAAATTACAGGCCACTCCCCCAAGTACACCTGCGCCTGTCCTGACAGCAAGGAGCTGGGCCCAGACATGCGGAGCTGTGTGCCAGGTGAGCCTCTCCCCCCACCGTCTGATCGTCCGTCCTGATTGGTTGTGGTGCCCATGCCGGTGTTTTGCAGGCCACGCCTCCTTGAGGCCACTCTGTGCATGATGCAGTAGCATGAATCCCCTGAAGAAGGCACTGAGCTTGAGAGTAACTGCATTTTTAACGGTGCGAAGTGTCCTCAAATGAGAATAAGGTATACTGCTCCCTACTCCCCCTGTCTCATCTCCCCTGCCATTCTGGCTGGCTGTCTGCCCCTGTCCCACTGGAATGGTGGCCCTGGAGTCACCTGGAATATCTGGCAACGTGCATCAAAAAACAGATGTGTACAGACAAATATCAGGGTCATGCGAGGCAGAAATCCGGCCTTAGGGCTTTTATATAATGAAGAATGGTACTTATCGTGGTATAACGACCTCCATCGTATTATCACTGTCACGCCATCCTGTGTTCAAGCCAAACACATCAGCTACAGGTCTTGAACCCTGGAAGTGTCAGGTGTCACTGTTATTCACCGAGTCTTCATACTGCAATTTCTTTTAGGACTAATAAAATCCATCCACCCGTCTGTCTTTTTTAAGGGCTAGGATGGTTCCTGGGCTGTAAGCCAGTCTTCACTTCGTGCCCTATTAATATTCCATCGACTTTCTTCTCTCCCAGTTTCACCCCCCATCAAATCCAAAACAACGCCCGCAGCCCCCAGGCGCACTCCCACTGTCTCACCTGGCACATCTGGGACTACAGCAGCAGCCCCTGCGGCCACGAGAGCGTCCGTGTCCCCAAGGACCTACACACACTTGGCAGCCCCCTGGCCCTCGGGCCCCGGCAGCCGGACGGCCCCCCCAGCCATGCGGCCCACCTCCGGCATCCAGCCCGACGGTGCCCTGGGCGAGAACACCAACATGTCCCACCACTGTAAGCAGGCAGCCGGCCGGCCGGCTCACATTACGCGTAATAAGCGCTGCTGTCGATGAGTGAAACAACAGCGCATCACTGATGACGCAAATAATTCTAATAGACAGACGAATTAATTCTTATAGGAAGCTGCAGACTCCAGTAGGAGGACAGGGGACGATAAATCGCTGCAGTAACGGACTATGCAAATGTGTGTGATGAATGGGAGTTGTTGGATGTGACCTATAGAGGGTGCCAGAGGGAAGTTGTAGTAATGATGTAGTAATGTGGAGCATTAGCTTGAGCCTGGACAGCACCAGGATCATGGATCTTATGGGCTGAAAGGCGACAGTAGGGGAGAATTTTAAAGCAGCATGGGGTTAATGCTTGATCTGTAAAACCTTCATCAGTGTCTTGAGAATCGGTGAAGATCTTGCCTATGGTTACTCTCCGAGGCTTACACTCCAGTGTTAAATCTCCAAACATCTGGGCCCAAAATACGAAAAAACACTACAATGGCGTCATACCCCTACAACACGAGATTCTCGCATCGCTTCTTGCAGACTCCCAAAGTGTCAGTCTGTCCCTTCCTTTTCAAGGCCACATGACACGCAATAACCAGCTTTGGCAGGGAGGGGGCATGGTGCTCCGAAGGTGATCTTGCAGTGACATGCAAGTGATTTACGGGTTGCGGTTCCCGTCTGCGGCGAGCGGGCCCCCGGCCGTTCCCGTCACACCCCCTCGTTACCGCTTGTTAAAATCGCCCCGAGGAGCGGCTTCCTTTGAAGGAGCCCCTTGATTTTCCTCTTTGTCTAGCAGGTGTCTCACGGAGCGTGGCTCAGCTAATTACGGCCACGAGCGTCCCTCTGCCTTTCAGGGGAAATGGACGCTATTCTTCTGTAATGCATTTTTAATACTCTCCCCTCTCCAGTTGCTGTTGTGGTTTTGGCATCCAGCTGGCTCTCTGTATATGCCTGTAACTCAGAGCTCCCCTCTTAGAACCTGTGTGCAAAGATGGCGCCAAGGATGATGGGAAATCCTCGCTGTGCTGTGTGGGGTTTATTCCCCCCCCCCCCACCCCACACCTTGTAGTCTAAGGGTCAGCTGTGACACTTTGTTCCCAGACTCCATCACTGCTATTTTTAACATGCCGCCTATCGCTACTGACACTAATTGGGCTCCTTGTGCGCGATTTCCGCATCCAAAAGGAGCTGCTCTCAGGCGCCGGCACGCCGTTGGTTATCACTCCCCCGCAGGGCGGCTCCCAATCAGTGATCTGTAAAAGCGAGGTATAGAACATTAAAAAAAAGCAGTAGTAAAAGAGACTGCAATCTAACAGCTTCAGCAGAACAGGGTTTTAATCCCCGGTACGTGTTCTCATATTGTAGCTTTGAAGGCCCTTTTTAAGCAAGGTAAGCCGTACAGCACATACTAATGCCTTCCGGCTCAAACCACTGAATTGCCCCTGTCTCTTTGCAGCTGCGAATGAACACTTTCTCCTTGGCAACCAGGTGGTGGCAGCGTTGAGCGTCGTCGTCCCCATAGGTAGGTGCCAAAACATAGCAGCCCCCAGTCACTCGGCCCGATGCTCTCGCTTATTATTCATGTCCCGTTAAGCCGCAGTGCCTGAAGTAACAGGATTAGGGCAGCTTTGTCTGTACTGGGATTCGTCTGCACCGAGATCACGTTACCTGGATTTTAAAGAAAATTATTTGTTTTGCCGCTCACCAGTGCGAGCCGATTGAGAGCAGCCTCATACAAGGGAGCTTCCTGCCTGAAAGCCTAACTGCTCCTCAATGATGATGACACCGGTTCATTTCATTGGCTGAAATCAACGTGTGGGACCCGTCAATCATCCACCTACAATTGGATGCGGGGCTCCCGGGGGGTTTCGGTGCTGAAAAGCCGCTTTTAAACTCCCCTCTTTCTGTCTCTGAAAGCTCTTTATTTTGTTTCTGCATCTTGCGCCTGTGGTAATTGTCGACTAAAGCCTTTTATGACACTCGGCATTAAACCAATAATTTAGGCCGATGAAGCGTTCTGGTTTGTTTGCCGGTCAAAGAGGTCGGCCAGACAGTGCGGGGCCCCTCAGCAGGGGGCAGCAGAGAGTCATTACATGCCACTGTGCTCAGGCTGGCTGAATTCTGAGCCTGCCTCCAGTGTGAGCATCGCTTTTTGTGCCCCCCCCACCCCCCACATAAAAAAAACTCACTGGCAGCCCATGGAATGCAACACATCCCCGACAATCCCACGCAGTGTAAGCTGTTAGAGAATGGGTGAGGATGCATAACACTTTCACTCAACCCTCATAAGCATGCCTCTGAAGTGAGCTTGCCCCCCCAGATGCAAGTGCCATGATGTGTCCTCTCCAGACTGGCTTGTGTTAATGCTCCGCCCCGTCAGTGGGCTGTGTGTTAATCGCATGTCGTTGCCACAGTGGTCGCCGGCCTCCTGTGCAGTGGTGGCTACCTGATCTGGCGCAACTGGCGGCGGAGGAACACGAAGAGCATGAACTTCGACAACCCCGTGTACCGGAAGAGCGCTGAGGGAGAGGAGGACGAGATCCACATCGGCCGGACTGAGTCGCTGGGCCACGTGTACCCGGCCTTGGCGGCGGGCAGCGGCGGGGGTGTCACTGGCGGAGTCTGTCAGCCCTTCATCACACTGCCACTAGGGGGCAGCAATACGCCTGACCCGGGGACCCACTGGTATGTGGGACAGCCAGCCCTCTCTGGCACCAAATGAGGCTTCAGCCAGGAATGGACAGCTGCTCTAGCACATGCATATGACCCCGTCGCCCAGGCGATGCGGGTCACGTCCGGTCCAGCCCTGTGCCCGATGACTTGCAGTATCTTACCTAATCTTCTAGCCTGACATTTTTTTTACAGAGCTTGGGAACAATCGGAGTGTTATTTTTGATGACGGTTACACGTGGATCCGTTTCTGTGCCATTACTCGCCTCGTTTGCTTAAGTTACGGGGCTCCATTCATCCAGCATCGCATTCCAGCCTTTCTGTTCGACTCCGGCTTCATCTCCAGAGAACAGACCCGCGGATGGCCCTGGAACGGCGGGACAGTGATGATGACGTCATTCCCACACTGCGCTTCGTCTTTCGTTCTGCAATGTCTTCTGAATCTGCTCTTGGGTGTTGGCTATTGATTCCTGCAGTGTGGTTGTAAGTCCTCCTACACCACAAGGAAGCTGGTGCTGACTGGGCTGCCTTGGCAGGGGGTCCCTACGAGTTAAACCCACTGCCCAGCATCCTTACTGGCAAAAAAGCTGTTAGGCTGGTTACCTGCGGTCTTGTGCATTTTGGGAGTTGGTGCAGCGAGGAACGAAAACCATGGCTCACCCTTGATCCAAGGCTGTCAACACAATGGGCTGGCTTTGGATGGTTTTACATCACATTGTGCCAGCTGCAATGACAGGTTTAGTATGTTAGCACTTCCTGTGTGACCTCTATGGTGCGCTTGGGTCAGTCTTTCACTGATGTTGGCTATCTGAAATGTTATTGCCTCCTGGGGTATCCTTAAGTGGGACTGGGGTTCAGCTATTCAATACCATCTAATCTCACTGCTCACCAGAAAACATTTTACCCAGCATGCTCTACTATCCTTGCTTGAATTTATAGTCACTAACGTTTCAGAAAGGTATATATATAACTGTTCAGTCAGGCTGAGGGACAGAGCAGAAGAAGTGGGTATTTTTGTGGGGAGGTTTTGGTGTGTTTCCCTGGGGCAAGGCTGGTCGCCTTGTCTGTGTTCTCCAGTGCGGGAACTCTGCTCCCACAATGCTTTGCGATCAGAGATCAGCACAGTGGCACTTGCTGTGACTTTTCCCATGCAGGTGACTGATCTGGGAACGGCAAGGTGCTGTGTCAGCATGTCAGAAAGCGTCTCGTAGTGGAACCTACAGCGTCTCTCCGTCTGGTTTGGGCCTTTCAGGCTGGGTAGCCTATAGAGATTTAATGTCTGGCTGATACGAAACAAGGCACTTCCATGGGAACTCCTGAATTATTCATATTCTTATGGAAGGCAGATTAACCTCTGGACAAAAGATCAGAATGAAAAAGACGAGCAGAGACAAGTCTTATAGAAGTAATATCTTTTAAGATATGAAATCCAAAATATAGTGAATATAAAGCAACACTTGGGCCATTATTTGGGCCATAGAGGTAGGGGCGAAATGCAAAAGATTACATATTAAAAGAGAAGATGCTGATGCTACCCAGTGAAAGCAATTTATTGTGAATTAAAATGTACTCACTGCAGTAAAGTGTATAGTAGTATTTTGCATTTTCATATATGCAATATTGTGCCTGTATTGTACATTGAGTTTTTCAATATATGATACAAGCATACCATTTTTTAAGAAAAAAATATTTTTGAGAGTATTATACTTTATACGTTTAGTGCAGTGTTTTTAACATGGAAATATTTCGTATGTGTTGGATCTATTTTAGTGTAGATATATTGCTTTTTAAGAATTAACAGTTGTTAATCCTTAACTAGTTACGCTGTCTGAATGTGACAAAATCCACCCACTCATCTCAGATCTGTTACTCCAGCAGCCCATATGTAATATGTGGCATACGGCATCCATGTCAGCAGGTGGCACTATTGTGAGGGCTGGTGAGGTTAGTGTGATGAGCAGTTGCCCCTGCCTGCATCACAGTTTGGAAAAATGAACCGTAGGTTTTTACATTCTTGTTTGACTACATAAGACCAAGAATGACATCTCTGTTTGTGGTGGAAGCCAATGTGGCATGGAAACTCGGCTGAGAGACACAGGTGGGGCTGTGGCAGCGGCGGGGCCAACAGGTTCGAGGTCAAGCAGGAACTGGAACGGCGGTGTGTAAAACAGGAGTCATCTCGGGTGAAACTGAAACACATTAATAGTTTGTGGAGAAGGGGACAGTTAACGAATCAGTACAGATAAAGCTGGTCATGTGACCATTGGCCTTGTGAAGAGGCCACACCCCCTCCATTATTTCCCCAGTATCATGTGCTCATTCACCTTTATCCCTCCATGCCTTTATCCTGTAGGTCAAGATGCAAAACATGCAGAGCAAAAGGAGAGAACTGTGTGAGGAAGGGTGCTAGTCTCCTGCGGAGATCTGTTTATCATTCAAATCAGTGTTCCTTCATGTTTGCCTTAGAGAGGCCTGCAGCTAGTTTTGAGTGAGTTTTCAGTTTCACTTTGCTCCATCTGTTTGATGTACGGGCACACAGGCTACGGCAGGTGGGCGGTCCTTGCATGGCTCCCGTGTGTAATTGGCACGTTTGTTCCGAGTGTGGGGAGCTTGAATAACGGCATCCTCAATGTGAGACAGGTAGTGTGATTCATGGAAATGGCCCCTTGCCCATCGAGTGTTCAAACATCTCTGATTGGACCGTGCCTCCCTGCCAGATCAAACAAGAGTGCCTCTGCTGGTCACCCGGGGGAATGCCAAATTAGCTTAATGGTGCGCAGATGGCCTCCTGTCTACGCTGGTTTACAAGGTTTTTGTTTCCTTTACAGTTTTTGGTGATTTTGTGATGCTGATCAGAGAAATAGCTTTCGCATCACATAAGGTTTTTGAGAAATGGCCAATCTTATTATAAGTATTGTAAAATGTTTAAAACACGGGTATTTCACCAGTCAACAAAAATGTCAGTGTAAAACAGGAGTCTTTTATGTACTTTTTATCTCTAACTTAAGAAATGCATTCAGAAGTTCAGAATAATTTGATTTTAATTTTATTTCTGAACATTTTTAGGGCTTTATGGAAGTGAGCAAAATAGTTAGACTGTTTTGCCGGAGTTTACAGGCTTTAGAGTTTACAGACTTTGAGCATGTTCAGACAGGGTCCTCCTCTCTCTGATATGGAAAAATTATATCAAGCCAAGTGGAGTCCCTGTCTGCTTACTGACTCCTGCTGGACCCTTGAGGGATGTTTCTGAGGCCAAGAACAACAGAAAATCATACACTTTTACCTTTTAGATGAGACACTGTAAATATACATATAGCATAAGGTTTAATTGTGTCACTCAAAATCCTTGCATGATAGGTAAATTTTGTTTAGATATTTGACTTCAGCACACACTACACTGTAGGATTCACGTATTTTGATTGGTGAAACAGAAAGTAAAAATTTGTTGACCAGTGCTATCGGAGAATGACTAAAGCCATCTGAGGTGAAACTTCACTCATCCTTGAACTTATCAGCATCCATCCGGCTGCTCAAACTCAAGAGTGTGTTTGTGTTGGAGATAGACAGTATCTAGCATGATTAGAGCTGAACCAGCGAGACTTCAACCAGGTACTGAAGTTTAGTAACCTTTTTAAATCAAAAACTTTTCCTTTTCTGTGTACGCAAATTCTAATTATTGATGACTGCCGGTGCTCTCTTGCGGAGGTCAGCTGATTAACAAGCGGCCCGCTGTTTCCATTGCTGTGCGACCTCGAACCTAGAAACAAAGAAGCCTCCCTTAGCTGGAGTGAGAATTAAACGGGTGGCTCTCGGAAATTCGGAAAGCTGTCTGCTAAATGCACGAATGGGGATCATTTCTCTCACGGGATAAGCCTGTGTGCCGTGCTGTCTGCTCTGTGAGCCTGGAACAGGAATCACTGGTCAAATTAAATGGGAGAGTTTGAGTGCCCTGTTGTCTCACTCCCCACTGTGACCGAGCTCCGTCCTGCTTAGCTGCTCATTATTGAAAGGTCAGGCATCTGGATATGACCAGAGCTCATTGGTTAGTTGACGGGTGTTTGGACGGCTAGGCCAATCCGTGGCCCCTGTTTGCATCACAGCGCCCACTCACCATCACATATCCTGTGTGGGTGTTTCTGCCCTGAAAATGGACACAGACTTTTATTACTCTCCATTTTCTGAAGCTAATTGTAATGTCCATGTTATGTTGCCTATGTTGGTATTATGCTTCTGTTGTGTGTTACTTGGGGAACAAGGTTTCATGGTGTGCTGGTGGGGGTGGGAACTGCTCAATTATTCCTCTGTAAAGGACCCATTTTTTAAATGGCGATTGTTGCACAGAAACCTTTAAAGACACCCACTACACTGTGTGAGTGTGAACATGGGACATTAATATGGACGTTCATCATTGTAAAATGGTTTTAAATCCTGATTTGTAAATATGTTTTCATACAGCGAAAATTTTGATAAGGTTTTAAATGTTTCTGCAAAGGCAAATGTGTAAATAAGATTGTAGACAGAAGTGTAGACCTTACATAAAATAACTTGTATACATGGCCATTAGAATTTCTTTACTACTTGACTGTAACATAAATGACTTTGCCAAAGTGTCTGGTTTATTTTCTTTAACTTTGGTTATTTTTTTAAAGCTAAGTGTGAATAGTTTTACTCCATCTGACAGTAGATTCATGTGTATGCAGAGGTGTTATGATTTAATTTATTGATATCTTGTTTACATTTTTGAACACATGGGGGGGGGGGGCTGATGTCCCAGCCTCTGTACCTACATGAAACGTCTGATGTGTATGCCAAAACGGTCTCACTCATGTCTCAATGAATACAAACTGTTGATAAATATCTATATTGATATATAAAATCACAGAAAAGTAATGAGTTCCTTGTCTTTTATCCACCATGAGCTACGATACTGAGATGCTCAGCTGACTCATTAACTGAATTACCAAGCAGTGGTGCTGGATTTCCATTCTGCTGCATTCCAAGAGCTGGATTTCCTGGATCTGTGTCCCCAGCTGCCTTTGAAGTGGCCTCCGTCGTAAGGTTGGTGATTTGACATTTTCTCCTGGTTGGTTTCCTGATTGTCCGGCGTGATGTGTGAATCCCTGCAGGATGGGCTACAGTGTGGGGCACAGGTGCCCTGAGTCCATCGCAGACACTGCTGCTGTAATTGCCTCTCTCTGGAATTAAATGACCCCTTTGATTTAAGACATAAAGGGACTGCTACTGAATCCCGGCTCCGCTGGGTCTTGGTAAACTGCTAACGGCCCCAGCACAGTAAGATGGAAACACCAAATTGGTTCTAATTAGCATATATCTTAACTTTAGGAAGAAAATCCACATGTACACAGCCAGCAGTGATCATTCCAGCCAGAATATGGAACTCGGCTGAGAGAACCAGTCCTTGAAAGTGTGTTAATCGTAGACATGTACTATGAATAACATACACAATAACGCTTGTTGTCCCTAGACTGGTGCCCTGAACTGCTTGGCGTGGACAACGGAGGAAGCAAGTCTGGATTGGTATCACAGCGCCCTCTGGTGGACGGTATGGTTAAACGCTCGGAAACAATGGAACAGAGCAAAATTAGACAATCAAAAAGCTCGGGATAATTACACACGCTCAAGAAAACGAGCACAGAGCCACATAAATAATTGTTGTTTGCATGTGGTATGTAATTACACAACAGTATAAACGTAGATAAAAAGCAATTAAGAATTTCTCAGTGCAAAATACCGCCAGCTGTGTTTGCTTTGAGGTCTGTGCACATTAAACAGAATGATTATAAAGGTCTACCATTCATCACATTTTCATGTACATACGACGTGCAAGATGTTCGGACAGGTAAATCATATACAGGTATATGAAGTGAACAAAATCATGATCCTAGCACGGACACAAACGGAGGCTATAGTATGCGGAACTGATACAGACGGTTTTAAAAGCTGAGTTCCATTTCAAATAGAGTAGCTGTTGTTTGGAATAAAACAGTTTTAGGCAAATTTAACGAAAAAATTGGGATCCTTATTTATTCAAGAGCAAGATACACTGATGATTTGAATTTTTTTCTCATTTTTTGCATGCTTATGCATTGTTATTGTGTCTGGAAACCCTAAAGTACAATGGTAGAATGTAAATTATGCTGAACTACAACCTCTGCAAATCCACTGAGTTATTCAGTCAGCCGGATAACGGATTGCATTAGATCCTCCAAGGTGGAAACGCGACACAAAAATCTGTCTTGAAGATTTTCCCCCAACATTCTCCCATTTTATATCAAACTTTTAAGGTGATAAATCTAAACAATCCATCGTTGTAAGATGTGTTACCAAAGGCATCCGTAATGCAGCTGTGAAAATGGGGTACATTATTGATGGTTAAATGACGGGCGCTTGAAAGCCGCACGCGCGTAATCCTTCGTGCCCCGCGGTCCTGCATCTGCATTGGGGGTATTGAGCGCCCTTCCGTCATTTCCCGGCATGATGAGAGTCAAAGATCGGCGGGGCTCCTGCGCTCCCACCCGACTCATAATGAGCTTTCTTAAAGGTCTGTTTATTAACAAATTGTTTAAGGTCAGATCGTTTATCACCTTTGCTAGCTGATACTTCCATCGACCAGGCTGTCGCAGAAAGTGATGCTCATTCATACCCCAGTGCGCGTGGCCATGCGTTACTTGCGCGCATTATTTACGGGGGGGGGGGGAATTTAATTTTTTTAGTTCGAAAGCGAATAGATAGCGGACTTTATTCTTTAGACATTGCTTCACAATAATTGAGAGTAGGGGTTCCTTTGTGTTTATCTTAAAAATTCTTTCACGTGAGAATGTGATCATGACACGGCAGTTGGTCAGTAATGCGCGCAGGCAGGATCGGTGACCATCGGGATGTAACACAAAGCGGGCATGAATAGCCACCGGCACGGCAGCGAGGAGAATCCTAGTACGACGGTTTATTCCGCTTTAGGGCATTCGCTTCTGCCGTTTAAATAGATGTTGTTTAAAGCCGAAGTGCGTCCTATGTATCAGCACTAGAACATCGATCATTTATAGTAATTAACGGGCTTCTCTGCATTGTTATTATCCCGTTTAGACCCAAAAGAACCGCCGACTGCGACTGAGGTAGCCAAGTTTCAGTGCCTCTTAGGTAGCCGCCTAGGGTCTGAGGGGGCGCAGACTTAGGAATGCCGATTTCACCTTGTTTTAGAAGGGCATCTCCGGCGTGAATTAAGCCTTCATGGGCGCCACATGATCTACGACTGGTACCGGTGAGTTCCTGGTGGATGGTGCGGAGAGGGTGAAGGGGTTATCTGTGTGGAGGGGAATTTGTCTGTGTACTGGAACTCATATGAGGAACTCTGAGCTGCCGCCCCGCCCACCACCCATCTAAGCATCTTCAAGAAAGAGATGCCCCACAGAAGCTTAGTGTTTTTGTTGTGGAACCCCAGCTGGCTGTACAGGAAGATGCCAGTTCCTATACAAGTTACTGAAATTACTTCTAGTTAATCCAGCTATTTAAAATGACCTAAATGTGGAAGAAACGTAAAGTCTCTAAGTTCTCATTTACAACCAAATTACATTATTTACAACAGCAAGTGTAATAGCAAATATTCATTACTTCAGCCAACATTTTTTTTTTTAACTTTACATGTCAATAATCAAGTATTCAATTCAAAATCTTACAACTCGTGGCCAATCATAGCATATTAAGATACATTAGTTAGTAATCAAAATTGTTTGTGTTTTGCCCTCACTAGTTACTGGATGCAGAGGGCCGCAAGAGAGCTGACAGGGAGTTTAAAATTGTACCTCAAGGATGAAAGGAATTTTTTCATTCTTTGAGACACAACCAGACTTTTGTGGCTCTAGGAACAGAATCTGAGATCAAGTTCAGCCCATCCCTGGTCAATATTCAACATTTCACTTAAAACTCCCCATGCTGGCCTCTGTGTGTCCAGACAGCCAACAGGATGTCCTGTCCATTGTTTCAGAATGTAAGAGATCATTTCAAGGCCTCGACCTGTCAAAAACGAAACTACAGCTGGACAGTCATAGAATCTGACTCTGATTTTACTGAATCCATTGCTGGAAGCATTTGTGATTGTGGGCCTCAAACACACAGGAATGACCAGTTTCTTGGATCCTTTGTTTGTCCCCCACACAGATGTCATATAAAGAGCCCTTGGTGCAAAATCATAGCTTTTCGTGACATAAGAATACAACGGCAGACTAATTATGGCAATCCATCCATCTATCCATCTTCTGCAACCGCTTATCCTATTCAAGGTTGCAGCAGTTCTGGCGCCTGTCCCCGAGGCTATGGGCAGAAGGCAGGGAACAACCCAGGATAACCATAGCAATGTAATGCATAATAAACATCTACAACCTTCAGATTGTTTGCATATACAGTATATTACAATAAATATCCTGTAAACACAGGGACAGTTACAAAAACAGAAACATTGTGCTCAAAGGAGGTTATTGTGTGTGTGACTAATGATCTATTATCAGGCATAAGAAACTTGAATTGCATTGCCACGGCATCATCAAAGATCCATACTGTTCCACTCTCTCTAGTTGCTTGCCTGTCTTTTTTTTTTCTTTTTGATTGCCATACAAGAGCCCATTTCTCATTGGACAACAGCCGATGCAAATTACTCAAGCAGAATGTCCACAGATATTTGTGTATTTTTTTTAAGGTTACCGACGGTCGCCTCAGTGCCACGTGATCTCAATGGAGACCTTGTTTTCCCATGGGGTGAAAATGAGACGAGTGTTCAGAGGGGCTCGGTGGCGTCTGGGGCCTCGCTGACTGTGTGGGATCGCAGAAGGTCAACAATCTCTGTGTGGGACGCCTTTGTCGCCAAAGAGAGCGCAGTGTTGCCGTCCTGAGAAAGGCCATGGAGGGAGGGAGTCAGATTACATAAAAAGAGTTTTTGTCCACAAGATGGTGAATTTAAGTCGCATTTCCATATGTCAAAGATCAAAGGTTGCATTTCATGTTAGTGTTTTATTCATTTCAGCATCTGGGAGATGGGAGGGACTTAGTAGTGTATGTAACACATCCATGTTGCCTTCGGTCTCCCCTCCTATTGAGCTACATGGTGTGTATCTGCATGTGTGTGGACAAGCGTGTGCAATGTGACTCACATCAGCGGAGATGCCAGCATCACAGTGGGCACATTGCAGCAGCATGCGGGCGACGTCCGTGTGCCCGTGCTCGCAGGCGCACATGAGTGCGGTGGCACCACTGTGGTCGCGAATGTTGGGGTCCGCCCCACAGTCCAGTAGGGGGCGCACCATGGCCACCCGACCATGACTTGCTGCCAGCATGAGTGCCGTCTGTCCTCCCTGCCACCAGAAGCATAGTAAAGTATTTATCTTGTACTGGGTACAAACCCCGCCCACCCATCAGCTGCTAATGGTTTGCTACACTACAAGCTGATTGGGTTATTGCATGTCACTCAGGAGACTGCCCACACAATGTAAGTCACATTCTTTTGCTGAGGAATGATCACGAATGCTGGGTAATGTACAGGAGCAGTAATTCTCAGGGTACAGACAGTTTATCATTTACTCTGCTAAGTCAGGCTTCGGGGTTCCACCTGACAAGTTTCTGTTAGCAAATCTGTTAATGTAGCTGTGTTTGTTAGGCCACTGAAACACACCCTCACTACCAGCTGCCGTGTATTAGTGTGTGAGTAATGTGTGTGGGATATCCTCAGGGAGTACCTGGCTGGCGCGGGCGTTCACGTCACCCAGTCTCATCAGCTGCGTGGCCACGCCCACGTCCTCGGGGCGGTCGGCTACCGCCAGCGAGGCCAGCATGATGGCGGAGTAGCCCGCTTCATTCTGCTGGTCCACCTCGCACAGGCCTGGCGGGAACACAACACCATCTTTTACAACACTTACACCATGCAGTGAAGCACAGTCCCCTTCATGAATATTCAAAAGTCAATTTGAATAGTATTGAAATTAGGGCCAAATGGTGCAATGTTCTGACATCATTCACATGAGCGTAAAATAACTTTTTTTCTCCTCCTTTTACCCAGGGAAACGGACAACCGAAAAGGTTGCAGTGCAGGGTAATGCTGCTGTACACCGGGTGCTTAATAGTTTAATTTACTGAATTGATATCTACCTAATTGTGAAAAACCCCAAACTATATATTTGATGGTGGATTTATAGAAGCCCCGACATGTCGTAGTCTGGTAGTGGGTGGCTCAGGGTGCAGTCTGCTTCCGTGGCACCTGTATCCAGCAGCAGCCCGACGACGTGGAAGTTGCCATGGGATGCGCTGTAGTGCAGGGCGGTGTTCCCGTTCCCGTCAGCCAGGCTGATGATGACCGGAAGCAGCGTGGGCATAGCCACCCCAATCTCGCCTAGGTACTGGGCCACCGTGTCTGCTTGTGACGCCCTGCGGCTAGACACACGGAACCACTCCTGGCACAGCATGGTCAGGGCTCGCCTCTGGGGGGCAGCAGAGGGCAGGACACCACTGAGCATGCTCACAGACAGACTGTTAACTTTTAACATCCTTTATCCTAGCAGGACTTTCAGTTCTTGTCAGATCCAGTTTAACACAACTGGCCCCATTTGATTTTTATGAACCTTTTAAAAAATCCCTAGGTAAAACTACATTACCAAAAACAGAATTATTTGATTTAATCATTTTATGGCTATATGAAATATTCAGACTCAATAAACAAACTCACACAAAATACAAACATATTCATATAACTATAATTTTGCAAGGAATCCCTACAACAAGGTTAATCTTGTATGGGTTTATACTGAGATACCAATTTGACCCAAGGATGGTAAGAGGAGGATCATTGATCATTTCTCTGTTACGGGACCAAAACGAACCTTTATTCTAGCTGTGTCCTTTTGTTTATAAGTTTATAACACTTTTAACTGTTTGTTGGTTCAAATCCCAGAAGGATCACTGGATTTGTACTGTACATCTACTATAAAGCAGCTGACCTGGACTCATTTCAGTAAATTATCCAGTAATGTAAACCCAAAAGCTGCTCTGATGTTAATCTTAATAATAATGTAGTTATGCATTATCATGTACCATGTCTTCGTCAGGGGAGTCCATTTCTTCCATGCGGTCTTTCAAGAGATGACAAGCTGCCATGAATCTATCATCCATCACGTCCCTGTGAGGACAGACTGCAGTGAGATATACACCAACCTTCTCAGACATGCAAAGGATCACATCTCTCTATCTCCTAGCAGATACTGACTGAAAATTAGACCAATTAAGTTGCTCTGGAACATTCTCCCTTAATGTATCATGCAGTAAGCATCCAATAAGGTTAATGTCATGATTATACTTTGTTCCGCTATGTACTGGTCCACATGTTTTCTGGAGAACCTTCCCTTTCATAGTTATCGCGACTTATTAATATGTTAGTAAGCATTTACTTCACATAAGTGTTGTAGCTGTAATTGGTCTGGGACAGGATTTTAAAAGACTCCTATTAGTGGCTGAATGCTGGCTGCTGTAATTACTGAGCTCTTTGAAGCTGTTTGGCTTGATGGCACCCTCTGGTTAGCGTAGCAGCATAGCTTAGCCCCATTGCTGCTTTGATAGAGTAGCAACATAGCCATCCATTAGCAGGGAGAGTAATTGCAATTTATTAGTAGGTATCGTCAACGCTGTCCTCCCTGTTCCATTAGTGTAGCAGCGCAGCTGTCCATCAGCAAAAGTGACCTTTCGTACTGTTATTGTAGCAAAATAATCAACCATCAGCACAAATGTCAGCATACCGGTACAGCTGACCACCTGGAAAAGTCCCTGTTCCTGTTAGTGTAGCATCCAGGGGCTATCTGATGGGGGCGGTTCTATCGTCTCACCGGTCCGCCTGCTTTGCCTGGGGGCCCATGTCGGCTTCTGGGGTAGTCATGGCGCCGTCGGGCTCCGCTGCCTCCCCGGCCTGCTCCTTCTGCTCCTCGGATTCAAAGACTTCCACCTCCACATTGTCCTCCTCGCTCGAATCTTCACTGGACGTCGTCTCATAGCTGGACACAGAAATGAATGAAAGGTAATCCCACTCCCAGGAACGCCCAAAAACAGACAATCTTGTTTGCCCTTGTCTCTTTACAGAAATACCTGCTTGTACCTGAAGGCCACTGAGGTCAAAGGTCTGTTTCTTAAAAATCTCACTCTATGACTAGTATTGAAGAATATACAATATACTACAAATACAATGTCTGCTAGAAGCCCAAAGCCACCTGTGAAAGCCAGTTACGTGAACATACACCGTGGTGTGAGCGTGTAAGCAAACACTGGCTCAGTAATGCCCTGTAAAGTGTATGGAGCTGACATCAGTACCATGTCACCCTTCTCCTACAGAGCAGATTCCCAGGGCCGGCAGAGTTTGGGTATAATCTCACATAATTATAGGATATCGGAACTCTTTCAACAGACTCCTCCAAGCCTCTCTGACACTATCTCCATACATAATTCCATTTGACAGCCTGGTATTTTTATAGTGGGAATTTGACAGGTTCCCACTATCCACTAACTGCTGTGGTGAGTGTTGGATGGTGCCGAGATGCCAAACTAATACAAATTGTCAATCTTATATAAATTATGAGGCACATTTACTGTGTGTTGATATCAGGTTGTATATTTCTTTGAAATATTGGTGTCAAGTTTTGAGATCTGCCTGAGGTGAAATCCTGCCGTTGTGTGGAATAGAGACACATTATACAGGGGAATGAAACGCTTCTCGATTCCCAGGGTTGTATGACGATGCACTGAAGCCTCCGTCTGCCAATTCAGGTCGGGTTGTCGGTTCAAGTTCCCTTATTGCTGCCTTGAGAATAGTGCTTAACCTGGATTTCTGCAGGGTATTGCTCAGGTTTGCCGTGAAGCTACTGCCCTCTGGAAGCTCAGCATAAGCACAAACACAAGGACAAATACCAAATAATGAAGAAGCATCATCAGGGTTGTTATAGACAGACAGAGCAAGTGAGTTCCCTTACCCCCCATTGACGCCAACAAACTTGAGGTTCTTCTTGGCGGCCCGGTTCCCCAGCTGCTCGGCACTGCTGCTCTTCTTCATTATGGACCTGAGGGCTGAAACAGGGAGGACAGAGGTGATGGAGCAATCGGGTTTGCACCCTGGGAAGAGGCGCGTGATGCAATGCAGCGACCTGCGAGATGGTAAAAGGGATTATGTCTGGAAGCATGGAGCAGGAGTTCTGGGAAATGAGGAGGTTATTGACCGGATGTCATTGTTGTTTATTTATTATAAGGCTGGCAGCGCTGCCCATTCCCTGGCACCTGCATCACCTAACATAGCCGCTAATGGCCTGCTATGTCCACTTTAAGGCATCTCTCGATCAGAGTATGTTATTTGCTGAATGCGATCAGCCGTGATCCAATCAGGCGTAACTCAATATAAGACTGTACCTTGTGGAAGCGGAAAGAATGTCTCAGATTTATGTTTTGTTTGCATATGTAAATAAATCTACATGTAGTGGACAAAAACATGGACATGTCAAATGTGAGTCCTGCCCACATGGGAGGGGCTCCTCCAGTCTCAGTGCTCTGATTTGGGGGATGAATGCTACCCCTGTCGGGGAAGATCACAGACTAACATGGCCACCGTCCCCAGATGCCTCACAGAGTTGGCTGTAGAACAGGTGTGGATCTTGTGCCACATTATATGCATGCCTTCCAGAGGCAGCACAATTTGTCCACTATTTGTGTTCGCAATGTTCAATGCCTGGTATGATGGAGGAGACAAAGGCTCCTCGGTATTTTCAGAACCTTCCATGTTTCTCTGCTTACTTGGAGCTCATCCCCCGTTTGAGTGAACGGTTTAAGAGCTCGCTGTACTTTTCAAAGAGAATAGCAAAATCTGTCTAAAATGCAAGTAGCAGACCTGAATTATGGTTTATGTGAAAGTAATTCTATTCTAAGAATTGGAAATTGCTACAGTTCTGTAGCTGCTGGAAAGGTAATGGATTCTACTATTAATTAGGACTGTAATTTGACCCAAGCGTTCTAGACTAATAGAATTTAAGATGCAATGTGCAGGATTTCATAATCTAATTGTTACATAATATGCCTTTGAAATCGGAGTCTGAGTTCTGTTTGACTGAGATAAGAGCACAAAATTCAAGGCTGGGAAAACAACATATTTAATTTATGCCTGGGAGCTCTTTGGCAATGTAATTTTACCACAGTGTAACATATGTTGCTACCCTTGTGATCATAAATCAATAGGCTTTGGAGTCTCTGAAGCACCTGCTAAGAGGAGCTCAATCTGCCTGACCCAAGCCAAGTAACATCTGTCTGATCGGCTCGCTTGGACTTTGATAGACCTGCGTTAGTTCTGCACGTAAGAAAGTTGGAGATACCATACCTCCATCCTTTGCGGGTGCTGCATTCTGTCCTGACGTAGAGCAAATGGAGGAGAGGGCATGGACTGTGGTCACTAGCTGGGCATGGATGGAGCTGATGTTTGACACCAGTTCTTTGAGGCTGCGGGGGCTGCTTTCCGAGGGCCCACCGGGCAGGCAGGCCCACTGTTCCTCTAGAAGGTCCTGTATCTTGCTCACGTATTGGCTGATGGTAGCTTCTATAGCCACTGCTTCACTTTCTCCCTGAGGTTGGCCCTCTTCTTCATTATCTTTTGTCTCACAATCTTGGTTCCCCTCAGTCTGAGATCCCCCGACTTCCCCTGTCTCCATGTCTTCTGCAGTCGGCCCACTTGATGATAACACCCCGCAATTTGTGTCGACTGCTATATCACACGTGGCGATGGTGGCTTCCACGAGTTTCTCGGCTGTGAGCACATTCGCCAATACACCTACATCCTGAGTTTCAGTTGCGTCTGTCTGTGTGCTGGTTGTCTTCAGGTCTTCGAGCTGCTTGTTAGAGGTTCCACTCAAGCAAGCCTCCACCTCAGTTGAAACTTCTTTATCAGATACGGCCTCAACTTCGAAATTGGTGTCCTCTGGTACCTTGCAGGTATGAGCATTATCTGACTCTGTCTCCACAGAGTCACCAAATTTCTGTTGTTCTTCTTTCTCCATCTTCTTCTCATCTTTCTGCTTTAGCTGTTCTTTCATTAGCCTGTTCTCCTCCATTTGATTCCTTAATAGAGCGTTGACTCTCTCAAGCTCCATGTTGGATTCAGCAAACTTCAACTCAAGAGCTATCAGTTTTGCCTGCAGTGACGCTGTCGTGAATAGCTCTATGTTGTCACCCTGTTTCACACCTGCACTGGTCACTTCCTGTAATTTAACAGTGTCTCCTGCTTCTTCCCGCTGCTCTGGTTGGGCTTCTACCCGTACTTCTAACAGCTTTGCTTCCTCTGCTGAAGGATCCTTACGTGGTGTCTCATGGTCTCCTTGTACCTGCTGCATGGATTCTGAAAATCGATGATCAGTTTCCAGGAAAGCTGAAGGAGAAGCCAATTGTGCTACAACGCTGTGTGTTCTGCTGGAGGCCTTAACCTCAGAAGCCTGTTTCTGGGAATCAGGTCCTGCATGCGGCACATTCTGGGAAAGTTTCTGAAGGTACATCTCTTTCTCTTCCTTCAGCGCACATATCTGGGCTTTCAGTTCAGGGATGGATCGGACTTCTTCCTCAAGTTCTTGGATCCTTTGCAGGGCTATGTGTAGCTGCTGAAGTTTAACGTTAACTTGCTGTGAAGGACTCCTGCTGTCTCCCACATCGCTGGAAGAAAACACGTTTTCAGAGGAGCCATTTTCATCGTTGGGCTCCCAGGCGGCCTGGAGTTCTTGATCATCCAGCTCTGAGTTCTTTCTCTGAAGGACGGTAGCGGGCATACTAGATGCTCTCAGCAGGTGTGGTCTGACGGGAAAGCCTGCGGACTGTTCATCAAAGGCTCTGACGCTGGCGTCGTCCAGTGGTTTCCTGGAAGTGTATCCGATCCTCTGCGCCTTTGGGAAGGCTGCAGATCTGCTGTCGGAAGCCTGGAAGTCGAATATCTGCTGGGCCTCCATAGCCTGGGTCCTGCCAGTGGGCCCAAGGCGGGTGGAGGATGCCCACACATCAGGCTGGGAGCCAGACTGGTAGCTAGTGGCAGGAAGGCTGAAGTTACGAGGCAATGTGCTGAATTTGGGCCCCTTGCTCCTTCGGTGTATGTGGATCTTTTTAATGGTCTTGCCCCTCTCTATGTCCTCCACGTATTTGAGGAAGTCCAGGTCCAGCTGGTAGCCGTAGGGTGTTTCCACAGCGTACGGCAGCTGCTTCCTCACACCACCTGCCTGAGAGCTCTTCGAGGAAAAGCCATTTTCTGAAAATGAGAGATCAGCTTTTTTTAGTATTTGCTTTCATTCACAAAATACATATACTACACAGAACTTTTTGTGAAGGGCAAAAAATAAGGCATCTGTTTTTAATGCTTGAATTAGTTTTTAGATATGGCAGATGTTAAATTTGTTGAAAAAAGGTAGAATGTATCCTTCATTGATGTTCTATGGCAGCATCAGAGGTAATATCTTACCCTTTTTCTTGTCCATCTTTGGACTCATGCGCATTGCATCTATGTGCTGCCTGCAAATAATGGAAAATGTTAATGTGGGCTGCAGCTTGACAATTTTCTGACTTATTTTCCCCAACCCAGGACAAATCTGCATCAATACAGCAGGACTCGGAAGCCTAATGACGCCAAAACTGGTGGAAGTGACTTACTGTCCAAATTATTTTCTTACTTCATCGCACCCGCCCATGGGGAAATAGCTTTAATACAACTGATCCATTGATTAAGACCTATTAAAGGCTACATCAGCCAACCAGGCATCCAAATGTGGCTGGAAACATTCCAATCTGTATTACTATATCTTCAATTATCTCAGTCCAGGCATAGAAGTGACACAGAAACAGCACATGCTAATGTACACACTGTATGCACTCTTCTGTAAATCAGAATAATGTACATCTACCTCAGAAGACTACATCAGCATTACATATGCTGCTGCTAGCGGTTCCTCAGTAAATCTGGGGGTACTGGGGGTCACGCCTTGTAATTCCAGAGTTATTGGCAAAACATGAACAGTATTCTAGCCAGAGACGGACATTTCAGGTCCAGAAAATAAAAATCCTGAACAGGATTTTCTTTCAACCAACCAGCTGAGTATATGTGACTGGAATTCTTTATGCTCAACCAGTAGGTTGAAACAAAATCCTGGTCTGGATTTTTACTTTCTGGACCTGAAATGTCCGCCTCTGATCCTAGCACAGTTTTGGCAAATTGACCCCACTGCAGTACCATAATTTTGGTGCTGCCTTGTGCCCTGAAAATCTGATTCTCTGCACACGAAAATGATTTGCTGAAGATAATGGGAACACAAATCCAGAGATGCAATCTGCAATGTTGCTCATTTGGCTTTGTGCAGGACAGAGAACAGATGTTGTCAGCAATCGGCAGGAGGAGACGGACTGGATATGGAATCGATGGCGGCATGAGATACTGCATTCCTTTTAAGTCTGGATCTGCACGCTAAATGCTTGCAGATCAGGTACCTCTTTCAAGCATGCTTTCATTGAATTTCCATTGTAAGGAATCCCTGTACAGCTACTGACATCACGTTATATGCCAGCGTCTGTTGCCACTGGCTGCAGTACAATGTCTGCAGTGTTTAATGCTGTAAGGGACAACAAGTGACTGCCTGCCAGTGGATAAAATCCTTACATGGGCCCACTACATGCCATCTGTCTTGGCTTGACGGAGGCGGCCTAGTGAAGAATCCCTCCACGGTGGCACCAAAGTACTGTGTGAACTCTCGCTGGTTCCAGTAGACTCTTCCAGTCATGGTGGGTTTCCCAGAAGTCTTTTGGGGCTCAGATGTGGCATATGGGAGTGATTTTTATTCTCCTGCTGCCGGGTAGCAGAATTTGCTTAAAGGTGCTGGCGACCCTGAGAGTGTTTCGAGCGTAGGGTGAGGTCCAAACTGTAATGGGAAACTGGACCATGGTGGCAGCAGTATAATTACATGCAATAATTAATGGCCCAGAGCAGAGCATTAAAACAGGAGGACGTGCACCCCCTGTTGGTTTCTGCTGTCAGTGCAGCTTCGTTGCTGGATTCACTCGCACCATAAAGCTGTGTGATCTAATCAAGCACTTCAGCGTGGCAAGATTGCGGTTCAATGCTAGTTTATTGACAATGCAGAGGGCACACGGGCGCCACGAGCAGTGAAGAGCAACTGGCCTGATCCTGAACCACCGAAACAGACAGGATAATTAATGTGCTCAGGTCTGTTCAAGGATGCATGTAGAATCTTGGAATCTTGTCAGTGAAACTGTGGTGTTCAGGGCGGATTGAGCATATGAGTTCATAACCCCACTATCTGTGAGGGTCTATATAATGGTGCGTGCTGCTTAATGTTAAAATGTCACCTTCAAATTACATTTATTTCTTTACATTTAGTTATTTATCGAATGCTTTTTGTCCAAGCAAGGATCAGAGAGCAGATAAGGCATTTAAGGGCCTTTGCTCAACGGGCCGATGCTGACAGCAATCTGCCTGCTACAGTCGACTCGTCACCGGGGGCACCTCCCCAGCCCTGGAAGGAAGACAGCTCTGTACCTGGGGACACCTCCAGCTCTTCCCCCCGCACACCCGCACCGTCGCCACTGAAGGGAGCTCTAGTGGCCCCACAGACTGGCACACAGATAAAGGCGACTAGGATTTTTTTAAAAGGGAGGGGGACATGAGCCATAATTCATACAGAGGGGCCAACCTTATCATTAGCCAATGAAATGTTTTGAGCCAGTGAGAGACAGGGGAAGGAGCACATTGGGGGCCAATTAGCTTTCAGCTAGGGTGAGTGTCCTTGTGGCCCCGCCCCCCGCATACAGACACTACTGGCAGAAGTGTGTGGGGGCAGGTGACCCGGATTTGGGCTCAGTCTGCTTTGGTGGAGTGCATTCAGGGCAGGGTCCGTCTGTCAGCTCAGCAGGAAAAAAACCTGAACCCTGTGCTGTAAGCCCCCTTGCTGTCCCGCCATCCAGCCTATTCACCAGGGGTATTCCCAGCAAGTACACCGTATCCCTCTTCGTGGGAGATCAGAGAATGCCCCCCGGTTGCTTTTTCATTTTAAAGTTTCTACGGGAATATGAAAAATCCCCTGAGATCACACAGCCCAGCAGCGTGTAAATTAAAGTAAATTATTAACAGTTTAAAACAGGACTTGTGGGCTGGCTTCCTCTGGCATCCTCACCGGAAGGATTCCGGCACATTCTGTGGACATTTGGTTTGCCTCCCCCATGAATTCAGAGCCTCAGTTTCTTACAGCTGTTAAAATGCCAAAAACAGTCATTTACATGCACAATAAAATTTAAAAAAGAGCAGCAATTCATAATTAGTGTGGAATCCTTCACTCTAGTAATATGAATGTTGACCCCAGTGACGATTATGTGTATTTTTAAACTATAGTGTCCCAAATCTGTCTGTTCTTCTCCCGCTGGTCTAAATAAATCTCAGGGATCAGTAAAATGCCAGAGGAAAGGCAGCTATAGCATGTTCACATGGTGTGTGATAGCGTTACCTGCCACATCATGGCGACAGATACAGACCGGTGAATCTGTCTGTGATTCCCGTGCCTGTGGGCTACAGCGGTTTCGGCTGCACGTGGATACCCTCCGGTTCCGTTTTCTCTGTATGGGCGGACTCGTATGTATCCTGTGCTCCTGGAAACCGCCTTAATGCAACCTGCTCCCAATATAGCTGACATGAGTTTACAGGACTGGGGGCCCCAATTGTCTTCAGAACATAGCTCATTAACAGCTTACACAGCACACATCTAAGTGCTGAAATATTAAGAGGATGTTACTTTTAAATCCACAATTATCATTCATGGTTTGAATATATGGCACATATCCGTCAAATTTTGAACTCTATAAATACAGACTCCACATTTTATACCAGGTGGGTATTTCAAAGCCATTTAAATGATTTAGATTTAACCTGAGTTCGGCTGGAACATGTGACTTATGACACCCTGTCTTTTTGCCCTTAGTGAAATCTGTGGAGCTCTGAGTATTTGAGCTTGTGTACTTGCTGTCGTGTAAGCGTTGTGTAGTGTGCACTTTCCATCCAGAAGAGATGTTATCTATTGGTCACATGGTCCTGCTGTATAGTTTTCAAACTCATTCATGGTAACTGCCAAACACATGCTCTATTGTTTTCATTTGGTCTTGGTAACAACCAACACCGAGACCTTCTGGCAGGACACAGTTAACCCTTTTCCCGTGATAATTTCCCCATGTGAAATTTGCCTACCGTTTAATGATGCTCTGGGGTCAGATTGACCCCAAACACGGGATAGGGGTTAAGTCATGCACAA
This sequence comes from Petrocephalus schoutedeni, assembly GCA_026780765.1. Lineage (NCBI taxonomy): Eukaryota > Metazoa > Chordata > Actinopteri > Osteoglossiformes > Mormyridae > Petrocephalus > Petrocephalus schoutedeni. The sequence continues at coordinate 3,513,281 of JAODKL010000044.1, forward strand.
ATAAACCACAAAACCCTTGTCCAATTCATTGTATTACAGCAACAGGAACATTGTAGGGAATGTTGACCATCAGCTGCAGGGTGATAGTATAGTAGAAACTACTGTCGTGAAGATAGATATTGTGGTAATAGAGTCATCAGCCTTTGTACCCCTGCTTTTGGCCTCAAGAAGAATCACGCCTTTCACGGGACACTATAGCTGCACTGTGTAGCTGTGTGACCATAGACCGTGAAGACCAGCAAGGTCACGGAGCAAACGGGCATCGAGCAGGACCCCGCATCCAGCCAATCTCTGGGAAAGTGGGCGGCTGTCTCGAAGATCCACACAGTTTATCAGGGTAAACAGACCCATATTTCAAAGATTGACAGTGGCTCGACTGTCAAGCTTCCATGTGCTGTGTCTGTGGCTGTCAGTAACTCCCTGGTACCGTAACAGAGAGTGATGCTTACATTGCCCATACCTAAATAATGAGGCAGCCACACTGATATTGTAAACATAACTGACTCTCCTATTCTCCACGGAGCACACCATGGCTGCAGGCTCTGTATTCCTATCTATTACATTTCTGTTTTTTCTGCATTATACATTAACCCCGAAACTGAATGAATCAACCCCGTCAGCCGTAAAGGAATTACTTCTTGTCCTGACAAGTCGGGCTCCGAACTGCAGCATCGATTCCCGCCGAAGGCACACTTGGCACTTGGCTCTCCTGCTGCATTCTTTGTAATCTGAAGAAGGGTGCCCCTAGTGGCTGTCCAGGGACAGCTTTTTTGGATGGATTTTCAAGTCAAGGTCATCAAGATTTCCAGACTAGATGTAGCTAATTCAATTGAGTGCCATACAAAATATTCCCTCTCTTAAAGTTAATGTTCCACGTCTGATATCTTGTGACTTGACTCACTTAAGCAGTGTATTTCAGAGTACATGCAGGGAACCAGGGTGAATGCTGAGGACTGACTGTATTATTTTGGCCAGTGAGAAAACAGCTCCATTTGTCTTACATGTCGTGGGCACTCAGCATTGCAAATAACCTTTCAGAGTCCTTTAAAGGGAGAGGAAAAGTATAATTAAATGTGAACAATATCACTGTTTGAGGCCACCTCTGCTATACTGAGAGACAAGGAGACCTCAGCATGATAACAGCGGTTAACCGAACTGCAGTATCACTGGAATGTAGAGATCACTGGAGGATCTTTTTCAACCAGTAGCTGTGGTATATAGTATTAGCTATAGCTTACTTGAACATGGGTGCGCACATTTAAACATTCTAATTCCTTGCTGTGGTCAAAGTCGAGCTTCTAAACGTGTGAGTCCCACTTCTTTTTTTTTTTTTATCAGAGGCAAATTTATTCCAGACGAATGCCAGTGCGTTTGTTTAATAGAACTCTTGGAGGATGCCAATATCTGTTTCCAAAGTAAATACCTCACATTAGAAGGAAAAGACAAGCCAGTCACCTCTTAAGGAATATTTCCTTTCTGAGAGCGATGGAGTGAACAGTCGCTCATGCACGCATATCTGCACCCACGCTGCGTATGTGTGTGTGTGTCTGTGTGTGTCTGTGTGAGAGAGAGAATCGGGCCCTCTGTATAACTGCAGCCAAAATAAAAAATAACTGATACTAACCTGAGCTTCTTCAGGCCCAGAAACTGCCCTTTGGACTTTAGCCTGAGGCCATTAAGACAGCCACTTTAACAGGGTCAAAAAATAACAATTTTCCATGGTTTCCGTGGTTCTTATTTCTATATCCGGGAACTGAGTTACACATAACAAACCCAAGGTGTCTTTTTGATTGTTATTAGCAGTAAAAGGAATGAAATAAGGTGAAACTGAGCCACAGTCATTCCTTGTTCCCTGCTTGGCCCAACGCTTGTCTGGTTTTGTCATAGCTGGGGTCTGTGCAGGTTTGATTAAAGGGCCCGCACACCAGCACGAGCAAATCACGCCTACATTAAAAACTATGCTGGGATGCTCACAATCACACCTGCAAGGCGCACCTCTTCTTCAGTCATTATTGGTACTTCCCTGTTAGATGACTGTAGTTCAATAACAATGCAACTTTTTACAAAAACAGTCTGATTATAAACTCAGCTGAATTGATGATAATGGCCTGCTCATAAAGATACGATCTTTATTGCTCAGAAATGTTTGTGGCATTGTTAAGAGAAGGCAGAGTGTCTGAGTACAGAAAGAGCACACGGACACCTGAAAAAAACTTCAGAAAATGTGTGAGTCAAACGCATCGTCTTTGGCAATTTGATTCAATGACGCTAATAAAAATGTTTGAATTCAACTTCAGGGAAGGTCACCTCCTGCTCCCAAGGGTTTTAGTTTATTAGGGTTAGCTTTAGCCTATTACACATTTAATGATCAGCCAGTCCCCTTTAGGGTTACCACCACTCAAATCACACATATATAAGGGGCCTCTTGTTGGTCGCAAACAGTCACAACACTAGAAACAAAGTCAGAAAAGTTAGAAAAAGAAAGAAAAAAACCTCTACAGCAACATCATCCGAAAACGACACAAACATGACCAAACTATCCATGAAAACTGGACAAAATTAGAGTCCAATCTATTTATAGGTTGGAGTAGAGCTCCATTTGTGATTATGGGGTCAGAGGTCAGCAAAGAGGAAGTGCTGGACTTTGGGATTACAGAATTCCATCCTTATGCTTGCTATGTTCAGAAATGGCTGTTTCGCTGCTTGGGTTTCTACGTTTTTTGCAGAACCTCTATTTGCCACTGAGTGAGTTAAAACATTCTTTAGTGTAGTGAGAAAGGCTGAAACTACATTCAGATTTCCTGGGTATATATTAGAGACTGTTGGCTCTGAGCCCTAAAGCTTAAAGTTCCCAGACTTGTTCCTTCCCTGAGAGGTCGAAGGCACTGAAATAAGTCATGAATAATGATTTCAGAAGCTACATCAACCACAGAGTAGTTTTTTCCACCTACATGTCCTGTATGTGATAGCATAAGTCAGGGGACCTCATTAACAGAATCTGTTACATCACCTTTCACTGGATATCTACAGTGTTTGAACAGACATATGCCTCAGTGAGTCTCTCACTAGAATCACCAGACTACATTTACATTTTATTTAAGTAGCAGACGCTTTAGTTCAAAGCCACACACATTGTTTTGTGAAAGCAGGGTCACAGTCCCTGCAGCAATTGGGAGTCTCAGGGCCTTGCTCAAGTGCCCAACAATGAAAATCACTCTGCCAGCCACGGGATCTGAACCTGAAAGCTTCCGATCACAATCACGCACCGCCCCCTTTCCACCATAGATGTGTTTGTGATATCGTTCTCTGTAAGCTATTGACGTCTGTTGTTGGTTCCTGGCGCTAATTGTTTTGGAAACATTTAATGTTTATCCAGATGCAAATGATCATGGAGCTAATAACCGCAAGCTATTCTGTATGAGTCATGCTGGTCTGTCTGTTGGGCTGCATAGATATGGGAATACCCGTCCTACGTAACGGTAACACTAAGCACGGAGTATGGTGGACCTCCAGAGGCCCCCATACAAACACGTGTAGCCTGTTGAATGGGGCGGTGGAGGAGTGAGCCCATATGACTGCTCCCAGCCAAGGGAAACATGAGACGCCATCTGCATGGAAGCACCATCAATAATCAAACACCCCCCCAGCCTCCTGGCTGCCCGGTGACCAGGCACACACTCCCTCTTACAGAACCACATGGATGTTGACTTTGGACTGCGCATGGTGATCAAGATCTGGTATGCCAATGTGGAGACCTGACAATGTATGTCATGTTAAGGCTGCAAGCAAAAAGCCAGGCATGGTCTTCAAAAAATCGGACAAGTTCCTGCACTGACAATATTCCCACTTCACATTCATTATGTAAAATTTCCTCCCTAAGGACCTCAACGTAGGAACAAAGAAAGGTTTTTAAGCTGTTTTTTATCTGGCCAATGCTATTAATCCAACAGATAGATGATAAGCTGTGTTTAGGTAACTTCTTCAGACAAAACTATATATATTATTATACAGCAACAACATATTACTGGGTCACAAATGACTGATCTGGCAGGCCGACTGGATCAGGTTTCAGTCGGAGCTGACCTATGATAGTTTCCCACCATTAAACACTTTATTAAAACTCCACTTCTGGAGAAATAGCATTTCTCTGGTGGCTGCAGACAGCTAGTTCCTTGCTAAATCTCAGGAGCGACAGACCAAGGAGATTGCTGCTTCTGGAAACTGCCTTGTGCAGCCAAGAAGAGCTGATCGAGATATGCGATTGTGATGTGATGTCAAATGATATCAAGCGCAGAGCCTGGAATGTGCCCCGACACTATCTGTCACGCGTTATCTGTCTGCAATGTTCTGCAAACTCCACATCCAAACGCCGGGGCCTCACACCTCACACAGGACCTGTGGCATGCCCGGTCTGCCTGAACAAAACCTCTGTCTGCCTTGCATTTTTCAGCTCATTTGTTAAAGGTGACAGAGCAGATGTTTCAGAGAGTACCAAAAAAACAGGAACATCCCTGGAGCGTGGGTCTCTGCCATGTGTTGTTCTGCGCAGGGGCCGCTGCCGTAACTTAGATGTTTGAGTTTCAGCCATGCTTGTTGGCTTGTTGGAACCCCCTTGAGAAAGTTCTGGCATTCTGCAGAAGTCACCTCAGGTCTTGGTGATGCAAAGAATCTACGAATCTACATTCAGGGGAAATTGGAGAGGCAATACAAACAACAGTAGTTTATGCCTCATTACAAATAACTCATACTTCTTGGATCAACATTCTCCTAATTTGTCCCAGATTTATTTATGGGAGGATTTTGGTGAATGTATCTGATGTCGGTCTATAACCCTGCATGTCTCGCTGCGGCTTCTTGCGCTCGTCTCTTGCTTGTGGTTTCTCGGCCCACGGGCATCACGGCCGACAGGAGGACGTGAGCGAGAGCACGTGGTGCTGGTCGGAATCGGCACGCGCTTCGCCCGGGGCAGGAGCATACAAACAAAGCCCCTTTCTGGGGGCTCTCCGGCACAATCTGTACTTGTGCTGTTTGCTTTTTGCTCCCTAACCTGCCGATTGCGCAATCACATGTTTGCTGTCCTGACAGGGATTCCATGCGGGAGTAGCTTTGTTTTAGAGAAATCGACTCTGTTCTTGTTTCTCTTGGGGCTAGCTTCATAAAGCCCCCCCCCCCCCCCCCAGTCTCTTTACGTATGGGAAAGACAAGCCTTTGTTTTTTTTCCCGGCTCCTCAGCACGAAGGACAAAACCGAAAGGCGGCCGGACCCCCGTAACCTCTTCCATTGTCTTCCTCGGTTCCTGCAGCACATGCTCACGGAGAAAACAAAGGACCCTCGCGTCACTTTGGCCTTCCCTGGAAAACTGGCAGCGGGACAACGGCTCGGCCCCTGTACCATATAAGCAAAAATGTGACACACCCACCCCCCCCCACTGCAGCCGGACGACTACTGCAGTACAATGCAACATCGGTGCAACAGCGCAGCACGTCGCAATCTGTGGAGCGCGTGCCGTTTATCTCCCGAGCAGGCGCCGTGCCGAGTGTCGCGCTCAGGACTAAACACACGTGCGGGACTCCAGGAGCCTGACAGATATTATCAGCTCACAGTGAGGGCTGTGGATGTTTCCTTTTACTCATCTCACTGATCGAGTCTGAAGTTATAAAACATTCTTTCATTCTGTAATATGCAAAAAAAAAAAAGGACAGTAGTCAGATTAATGATGGACACTCATATGACTTGCTACTGTTCCGTAAAGCAGGAATGGCACTTCTCAGAACACACCAAACCAAGAAGTGTTTACTGCACAGCTTTTACATACATACTACATGTAGTAACTTAATTGTACCCATAACTTGTATCAGACCTCTAAACTTCACCAAACTTCCGTAACACTGCCAGCTTCAGAGACTATGAACTCAAAACCTTTTACTGCTTTTCATATTTTGTCGAGTTTTGTTGCATCAAATGAGAGTCCCAGAACAGACAGGAATATCAAAGTGTGTGTTGGTGTATGGTTGGGGAGTTTAGGTGGACCAATGAATCCAGTGTTAAAGGTGAGGAGGCTGACAGGTTTTAAAGAACAACCAAACCCAAATTCCTACCATAAATGACACATACACACATTATGTAAGCAAAGTAGAAGATGGGTTTGCTTCTCTGTCCCCTTTAAAACAGGGCGACCTGAGCTGTAAGCGTGTGCCTGGAATGTCAAATAACCCACATGCTGCCCCCGGACCCCATCACTGTCCCCCCACCAGCCCTCGAAAGGAAATTAAATGCAGGAAGAAGCGGCCACCAGAAACACCCCCCTCATAAGATCACGATCCCACGAGGTGACCCCCAAGTCTTTCCAGCGCACCAGCAAAACTGAAGTACGGGCGATCAGCATACCCAGAACCTGCAGCATCTGCAGGGTTCTGCTGAGAAGAGAGTCCACCAGAACCAAACCTACAGTATGCGATCACAGGACACCCTAGAGACACACCCGCAGGCTGTAAACCGGCAGGTGGACCTCCATCCTCTGTCAAGGAGACCGCTCCTGTTCCCTCACGCTGCCAGGACCGAGCGGACCGTAGAGACATCTGTCCTCCGGCGAGCGCTCTAATCCCACAGCGGAGTCCGTCCATCATCGCTTACCTCCAAGCGTCGTCGGTGCGGCGTGTCCGCGTCCCGCCTCAGTCTTTGTGGGCAAACGGACCCTCTTTCAGCTCCGGCTCCCTCTCTCCCTGCTGCTCTCTCTCCCTCCCTCTGGCTGGAGATTGCATCTGCGAGCGGGATGCAGGAATGCCTGCGCGGGGCGGCTCTTAAGACCACGAGCTGCGCCGTGCGGTTTTTGCTGTGGACACGCCCCCTTTTCCCGGGGGAGGGGGGGGGGGTTTCAGTGGAGCAAGGCACCGTCGCCCCCCCCTCAACCACAAGCTGCGGCACTCGTGAGCAGGCAGGGGAAATTAACAGCGGTGACTTAATAACCCGAGGCTATGGGGCATGCCTTTGTGTGTTTTCCCCGGCGCGTATAACAGCAGCCGTTGGAGGTGCAACGTGATCCACCATCAGAGGAAAGGGGCCCAGAGGTCATAAGCGTCCGGCCCCATGAAGATGCATCCATGTGCGGGTGAAACGACAGCGAGGAATTGCCACGGGAGACGGGAAAGAGGAGTCGTTTGTCATTCCGGTTTATCTTGACAATTATGGGGCTACAGCCACTGAAAATAGGAAAAGTAAATGTTATTATATACATCTCCTCAGGAAACACAAACAGGGGCAAATGAGCCAAGCAGATGGGGAGATGCCCTCTGAGCTCCTACCAGGCTGACTCCCAAGTGCAGAAACAATCATGGGAAAGGCCTGCTGAGCGAATCTGCATATAATCTGCGGCTGGGCCAATCAGAGCACAGATAGTGCCACTGACCAGTCAGCCTGGGGAAGCACTCCTGCTGTTCTAGGAACGTCAGGCAAACAATCGCGACACGGGAAAGTGGCTCCTGAACCGGCTTCTCGCTGAAAGGAGACTGAGGCGCACAGGAATCCCTGAGCACAGCAGCCCGTCACACCAGCGGCCTGCCAACACTGGGGCCACAGGAGAGAGCAGCAACATAGCTAATGTAAACGTGCACTAGTTAATGGCCTGAAAGTGATGCAGGTATCAGGAGCCTTCACTTTGAGCACAAGGCGCCAAACTTAAATGTTTAATTCATAGTTTTAATTTGAATTATAGCTTATTACAGAGAAAAGACTGATTAATGTCTACTCGGTTTTTTTTTTATTAAAAATTGGTGAATCCAACTAATTCCCAAAGTAAGAGTGGCCTCTGTAGGCCAAAGTTGGGTATTGCAGATGGTCCTTCCAAATGAAAAGTGCCTTCTTTCTTGCTATCGGGTGGTTTTGAAGTATGAATTCAGATACAGGGGATATGACCTCGGGCACACAGACCCACGGTGACCCGCGAAGCCAGAACGGCACACTCTGCGGATCGGAGGACAGAGGTCCGGGGAAGCTGTAGGAAAGCCGGGACGCACACAGTGAGCCCGGTGTGAGCTGCGTGTTGCTGCCATTTGGCCGCACAAATGTAAGCATGCTTCCACAGAGCCTATCCCACAAGCTACAGGCGCAAGGCAGGGAACATCCCAGGACGGGTCACCAGCTACATTTAAAACCCATTTTTAAAATGAAGTAATCATATTATAAAAGGGCACTAAACTGTAAAGTGGGAGGTAAAGAAAGGGGACGTGTATGAAATGGCCCAGTGTGTAAATGAAACACAGATCAATAAGATGTAAGCCAACTATAAGTCAGAGGACTTTGATACTGCACTGGCTGTTACAAAACTGGGTGGTATAGAATTTCTCATAAGTAAACTGAAGCACTCAGGTTTCACTGTGGACTCTGTGAAAGTCAGGACGAGGCTGACTTTTCATTAACAGCTTGATGGCATATTTTCATGTATGGCAGTGGTGTTTAAGACAAGCCTATATTCATCACAGGGCTAACTGGGCCTTATGTAATTGGGGGGGGGGGTCTTCAGTGCATGTTAAGGTTAATGGTTTGTGGATCTTTGGACTGGTGATTTTCCCCAAAACTAAGAGAAGAAGCTACATTTAAGAACTGACTTTAAAAATAACGAGGACAAACTCATAAATTTAGAAGACAATCTCTTGATTTAATGTGAATTTGTTAAACTATAAATGTTAGATATTTAAAAGAAATTCAATTAATGTATATACGGCTTAATATAATTAGTAATACAATGTATTAAGTTTTTTATCTCAACTGTTTTAGGAAATAAAAGAAGCAACTGGAAAAACTGAGGGATCATCCAGAAAATAAGCAAAACATGTTATATAATTCAACTGGGCAAAGATATTAAGAAGTTAAGATTTGTGCGGATTTGAGGTGACTTGTTTACAGTCAGCCGTGTAACTTGATGGGAACCTCTAGAGGGCGATATTAAGCTCCGCTCTTTGGGCTGTGATGACAGATGTTGTACGGGTCAAGAATCACGATGAATAGAGGCACAAGCTCACCATGGGAGAGGGGGGCAGAGCTTAAAATTAGGAACATTATGGGGAGATAAGATATTTTAACATTTTTTCCATTTTACTTATTTAATAAATCTTTCCAGATACTGGAGATAAATGCACATAGGAAGGAAGTTGTTTAATACTATGGGAAAAAAGCAGCCTGCCAAGATCATTATTATTTATAGGTGGGCAGAATGGTTAAATTAAGAATGTAAAGAGCAGAGATAATGTGCAAAATAAAGAATATTAATCAGGCTTGACAAGCATGCAAAAATACATTTAAAGCACTTCTTCAGGGTTATAATCCAGGACTTTGAGTCACTCTGGACGTTTTTAATTAATTTCACATTTGATGTAGCCAGCCAGCAATTTTCATCATCCATCAATATGGTCACGACGATGTCCCTGCCTATTATTTTCAAACGAATATTAGGATGTATGTCTATAGTTTTAACACAATTATATACTGTGCAACCATAATAGAAGAAGATTAACCTACTAAATTTATCTAGGCTGCATATTTATATTCCAGCTGCAGGAGAGTCACTTGGTGTAACGTATTCGAATGATTTTTAGGCATAGTGATGTATCTGATCTGTCGTTTTGGGAGTAAACTGGTGAAGGTGTATGATATACATCAGGTCATTGAAATGTACCTTTTAATTGATGGAACGTCGAGGTCTATAAGGGGGGGATTTCCTGCTCGACGGAAACGCGATGGTAATCTTTGAAGCTGCCCACCGCCTAGCCGGATCCTCAGGGGGAGGAGAGAGGTTATCTGCTATCTGCTGGGTGATACTTCAGCGGAGCCTAAGACGGATAAAAGGAGACCAGACTCTGCTGAGCTGGGCTCTCACTGCATCAGTCATCAGCTGGCCTGGTCCCTTTGCTGGTTCGGACGTGATACTGAAACCCCATTTCCTTCATAGCCAGTAACGCCCATGGCTGCCTGGTAGCCAGTCGGGCCGAGGACGCGACCCGCTCCGTTTCACCTGGGGCAACGCGGTCCTCAGACTCGGCCCACAGACGGCCACAGGAAACCGCCAGACGCGATACAAACGCACGCGTGAGTCATTTGACATTTAGCTTTGTGGTGGACGGCTTTGGTGGCTCTTTGGCATCCTGCATACCAAAGCCGTGTGCATGGACTCATAAATATAAAGACGCGCCCAGTAACACAGATGGACACAGATGGATAATTAACAGACACGTGGTTTGTGGTAACAGTTCTGGTCCCTCTGAAGCAGGATGAGCTGGTTCTCATACTGTGTCAGTGCTTAATTGTTTTATTGATAAAATCACGCTGCCAGTACATCACCTAACTCTGTGTTAATCAGATGTTAATTACCATAATGATATACTTATTTAGTTATGTAATTATGGAAAGAATTTATCCGCAGTGCTGTAGAAATAGTGCAAACCAGGCAAATACCCTGGAATTACATTTATTTAACAAACTTTGTCATTAATGTCAATGAGCCAGCAAACATTTGTTACTAAATCACGCGCCTGGCAGGAAAATGCTGTAACAGGTCCATTTGTCGGGGCTGGATTTGCTCACGGACAGACAGACGGTTCAAGGATGTTAGGGTATAATATGTAAACCTGCGCAGCTTGGTTGTGAGGTAAAATCCACAAAGAACTGGGTTTCATTACCTGTCTAGGCTGGACGGGGAAAACGGTGCGTGCTGAGGCAGCCACTGGACCCACACGTCGTGCACGTCCTGCACCTCGCCCTCTGTGAAGCAAAACATTCATCTGAAAAGGAAACTTGATTGGCTGTTAGGAGCTATTCTCAGGAATTTTCCCCAGTGAAAGAAAGGGATGGTACATTTGAAGAAAGGTGCATCTTGCAGGTGGGCCTTTTTCACCATCAGTTCTGGTGATTTGTTGTTTCAGATAATTAGAGGAAAACCAGGGTCAAAGGAAAGTCAGCAAAAATGGAGATGCGCAAAACCTGTGAGGAAAAAGACGTCAGACCTGCCCAACCATCCATTTTGTGTCCAACTTGTCCTTTTCAGGATCTCAGAACAACACTTTACAGTTGTACAGTGTTCACCCTGACTTGTGTAAGATATGTTATTTTAATTAAGAAACAAAAGTATTTAATTTCACATCCTAAAAGTCAGAACTGTGTTATTTCCTGTGCTTGTCACTGAAAACTGAAAAAGCCTTCTTTAATGCTTTGGGTAACCCAACACAGTCCCATGGGTATCTGTAGGGGTAGCAACCTGGTGCCATGCGGGATACTGACCCAGGAGATACTGTCCGACTGTGACAACGGTGTCTGCGTGCACTTCTGTAGGGTGAAGCTGTTGAACCAAACCCAAGTTGTTCCATCTGAGATTGTTAGACTTTGCTCGTCGGCTACTAGGGTGAAGGGCTTCTACAGTGCAGTGCACCTTGAGTTACTGGCTGACCGTCAAGACGGGAGAGTACCCCCCCAGAACACAAAGCCCCCACAAGTGCAAAAGTTCTGTAACCTTCCTCTCACCTCTCACGTCGGCTTCGCTGTGGACAGGAACTGTGTCAAGCTATGTTCAACCCTGCTTTTCTATTAGCTAGCATGTTGCTAACTTCCTAAGTACTGAAAGCCCCCAAGTTAGAGCTAAACAACCAATAAGCAATCACCCTCTCTCTGCTGCTTTCTCAAACCTCATTGGTTGGCTAAACATCATCAGATTTCTCCTCGACGCCTCCCTAGACCAGGTTGCGCAAATCCTTTATTTTACATGACCTCCAAAGTCATAGGGCAACAGAGGCTCCATTACAAAATCTCCCCCCACCATCACAAAAATCCTACCTTCCACTGGAAGGTAGGTGATGCCTCTGAGTAAACACTAGGACAAACGGAGTGTTTGCTGTGTCTACAGGCAGAGTCTCAGCCAAAACTGCTATGAGCAAATTAACATTTAACCAGGGATTCTCCAGAAAGCGCTTGTCTGGAGCTGCCATGACAGGCCCTCACTGGATATTTCATCATATGGACTCCATCGACAGTGTCGATTTTGCAAAGCAGTCAGCCAAAGCAGTTAGTTGGTCGGTAACTGAGAAAGCGTTGACCTCATAACCATTAAGACCTGTCCAGTCCGGATCGTGCTCCACTCAGCTTCAAGTTCTGAATGTATGTTACATTTATACAGGGCTTTTCAAGACACCCAAAGCACTACAGAACCAATGGTGAGTCACTTCAGCCACCACCACTGTGCAGCACCCACTTGGATGATGTGATGGCAACCGTTCTGCACCAGTACACTCAGCACACAGGGATCTTATGACCTTAGAGAGTCAGGACCTTGGTTTTACATCTCAACTGAAGGACAGCACTGTTTTTACAGCACAATGTCCCTGTCACTGCACTAGGATCCAAACAGACCACAGGCTGGGCTAAACTGCTGGCCACACCAACACCTCTTTAAAATATAAACATAAATCTACCTTAAACCTAGCCCCAATAGCTGTGAAGCTAAGCTTAAGTTAGTGAGAATTATTCTTGTGTACAGAACAAATGAATGTGGAAGACAGAAACTGACAGGATAACAATGTCATTCTAAGATCCAGGCAGTGTGCAGCCTGATGGCTGCTTAGCTGGCCCAGCTGGTCTATTTGCCACTGGTCATGTTTTCACTGAGCTGCTTTCAGGTTGCGATGCCCGGAGCAAAGCCAAACCAGGACAAATAACACCTTCTCAGCATCCCGGGATCTAGTTAGGAGAGGGTTTGAGATGGTTAAGCTGACATACTATGACAGAAAAAAAATCATAGCTTTAAACCAACATGAAGATAATCTAACCGTCATTTTCTTTGATTGCCTAAGATTTCTGTATGTTCTTGCCCGTTCACTTTTAGAAATAACAATGCAACCAAAGGACAATATTCATGTGGTAAATTATCCAGGAATATGCAACAGAGACCTATTTCTATTCTGTAAGCGAATGCCAATTTTAGTCCAATCTGTGATTTCTGCTGAATAAATATGTGGTTAAAGGTGCTTAACTGTGTTTACTTTAGTGACCTGCTCGCCCACCCGGGCCTCGTGGAATAACCTCAGATGAATGTGTCTGTTCAAACCTGCTCGAGTTAATACTTAACCATTAGCTACTACATAAAGTCCGACCTCCCGACAGTCTGAGATTCTTCTCACAGAGCAAAGCAGCAGCTACAGCTGTTCACTGACATCGTGGTAGCGACTCAGTTGGACATGAAGCTGGTTTACCTCGCGCTCTTCCTCACTCTGAGCAGCGCATTCCCTAGCCAAAGCGAAAGAGCGGAGGACTTGATGGAGACCAGGTCCCACTTCGCCATGCTGAAGGACGTGCGCATGGTGGCCGACGGCCTGCTGCAGCTCGGTCACAGCCTGCGCGAGTTTGTGCATAAGACTAAGAGCCAGGTCTCAGACATCTTCCAGAAGATCAACATTTTCGACAAGTCATTCTACCAGCTGTCGGCCATCACCAGCGAAATCAAGGAGGAGGAGGAACAATTGATGAAGACAACCAGGATCCTGAAGGCCAGCAATGAGGAGGTCGTAAGTCTGTCACAGGAGATCCAGGCAAAGATGAATAGCATCCTGCAGGACCGCAGTCAGCTACAGAAGAAGGTGGAGGAGCTAGAGGGGAAGCTCAGTGTCTTAATCCATGATCCCCTCCCAGCAGACCAAATGAATGAGATCTCTGCACTCAAGGTGGGCATCGCTGCATAGATACAGCACTTTTAGCTTTAATTAATTTGAATCCATGTTTGTATACAATGACTATTCAGTCCTATGTACTAAAAGCACACCACTACAGCATGCAGCATGTGTGCATAAAGGAGATAAAGGTCTCCTTCCATTGGTGGCTTGAGTTGTATTGACCATGGACCTGTGCTGCGTTGGGTTCCACAGGAGGTAATAGATACCCAGGAAACGTGCATTTCAGACCTGCTGAAGGCCGTGAGGGAACAACACGAGCAGCTCAGCGAGCAGAAGATCAAGATAAAGATCATGGAAGAGAAGGTACCGCGTCAGAAATTCACTACCAGCCCTTTGGCTTGTACAGACATTTACCCAACTACTGAGATGCCATGACTCATATTCCTGAGGGATAGACTTCATTCTTATAGCTACAGTGTACAGTACATGAGTGCAACAGACTTTAGGCAAAACTGCTGGCTTATTGCAACTTCCTCTTCCAGCTAACTGAGGGCACTCTGCAAGCGACAGAAAAGGAAGCCGGCAAAGTTAACCAGGAGCTTCCCGTAGGATACCAGCCGAGCACTTCCGCTAATGGAAGCTTCCATTTAAACGGTGAGGGAATTAAAAACTTGCACACCAAGTTAAATTGCTGCAATCGCACTGGTACTGTGCCTAACTGTTTATCCAAACTGCAGATCTTCCCTCAGACTGCCAAGAAGTGTTCAACAAAGGACAGAGGAATAGTGGCATGCATCTCATCAAGCCAAACCAGTCCGAGCCTTTCAGTGTCTACTGTGACATGACAGCAGGTGAGACATACGTTTGTCCAGATTATGCTGTAACCTGTCCTGAAGACCTTAAGAACTTCTTAAAAGACACTCAGAAAAATATTTAAACCAGTGAACAAAACTAGGCCTACTTACTGACCCTAATACTGAACATATAAGTGATAATTGCACCTAGTTTTCTGAAGAATTAAACATTTATAAATGAAGAAATTTTAACCGACAAAGAAAGTCATCAGTAGGAAAGGTTCTTGGATCAGCCTTATTATTTCTGAGTCGGTGCCCCAGTCTTTGGGGTTTAGTGAGCCAATCAAATGTCTCTCATTCACAGATGGAGGCTCCACCATCATCCAGCGGAGGCAGGACGGGTCAGTGGAATTTGACCAGACGTGGGAGAAGTACGAAAATGGATTTGGGAACCTTGAGCGTAAGTGAAGAAATAGGAATAGTCAGTATACACTCTGCTCACTCACGCCACACATTTGTGAAGGTCCCCTGGGGTTTGGGGGCCTCCTGTTCACCAGACACAGTCACTACGCTGTAGGGGCCCCAAAGTAAATTTTTGAGTGGAGTCCCAGAAACAGCAAACTGACCCCTGCATACACTCATTACCATAAATCTGTGCCATCTGCAGCAGTCAATGGAAAAGGACAGAGCTGTCAAAATAAGCCTAAATGAGAACATATCAGGCTTTTGTCTTTGCCGCCATTGAGAAACTGCGTGAGATCAGAAGCTCACTGCCTTGAGTCAAAAAAAAATTAAATACTCACACTTGCTGCAATTTTACCAAGACCCACTGCGATGGTATGCGGCTGAAAACAGAAGGTTACCAGTTCTAAACCCATCGCTGGCAGGTCTCAACATTGGGCCCTTGAGCAAGGCCCATAAGCACAACAGCTCCAGGGACACTGGCCAACCCTCTCTGAGCCTTTGCCAAAAGCCTATATCATGTGAGAGCAGAGTGATCTTCTGCTGTCATGACAAAGAATAAGAGAGCTGTAGAGGGCAGCCACAGGGCACGGTGACCCAGGCAATCATGAACTAACCCTAATGATAACCAGCAACTATTCTTTATCTAATAATGCAAAAATAAACCAATATTGCATGCAAGGCAAACGGAGTGACTCGGGTACGACATGACACTTAAAATTACAACGAGTGACATAAGGATGAAGGTGTGAGTGGTTCTGGGCGGGGTGGTGACCAAAAACCATGAGTCCCAGGGACAGGTCACTGTAGTTGGGATTCCAGTTCAATGGGGTTTACTGGGACAGAAAGTACAGAGACAGCCCCGCAAAAGAAGACCTTTCAACAAGAAATAGATAAAACACCAGACATGCACAAGTTTGTCAAGGGGAAAGTGACAAGATGCCAGATGGGCCCCTGTTGGGCATAACTGGGGGCGAGAGAGAGCGGAACACGCTAACTGGGGGCGAGAGAGAATGGAACACGCTAACTGGGGGTGAGAGAGAACAGAACATGCTAACTGGGGGCGAGAGAGAATGGAACACGCTAACTGAGGGAGAGAGAATGGAACACGCTAACTGGGGGCGAGAGAGAGCGGAACACGCTAACTGAGGGAGAGAGAACGGAGCACGCTAACTGGGGGCGAGAGAGAGCGGAACATGCTAACTGGGGGTGAGAGAGCGGAACACGCTAACTGGGGCGAGAGAGAGCGGAACACGCT
>JAODKL010000044.1:3529540-3567129 GCA_026780765.1 Petrocephalus schoutedeni
AGAGAACGGAACACGCTAACTGGGGCCGAGAGAGAACGGAACACGCTAACTGGGGCCGAGAGAGAACGGAACACGCCAACTGGGAGTGAGAGAGAACGGAACACGCTAACTGGGAGTGAGAGAGAACGGAACACGCTAACTTGGGGCGAGAGAGAGCGGAATACGCTAACTGGGGGCGAGAGAGCGGAACACGCTAACTGGGGGCGAGAGAGAACGGAACACGCTAACTGAGGGTGAGAGAGAACGGAACACGCTAACTGGGGGTGAGAGAGAACGGAACACGCTAACTGGGGGCAAGAGAGCGGAACACGCTAACTGGGGGCGAGAGAGAACGGACCATGCTAACTGGGGGTGAGAGAGAACGGAGCAGAAACAAATAACCCTGTTGCTCCTGAGATGGCAAAGCCACTGAGAACTATTCTTGTGCCAGTTAGCCCAGTGCACTGGGATATACTCATGGCACTCACGTGTGTATAACGTCTCATTCTACCGCTTCGCAGGAGAGTTCTGGCTGGGGCTGCAGAAGATCCACTCCATAGCCCTCCAAGGTGACTACATCCTGCGCATAGAGCTGGAGGACTGGAAACAGGGCTGGCGCTCGGCTGACTACCGGTTCACCCTGGACGGGCCGGCCTCTCACTACGCCATCCGCCTCTGGCCCCTGGGAGGAAGCCTGGAAGATGCTCTCAGCAACCAGACCGGAATGGGCTTCACCACCAAGGACAGAGACAACGACAATGATGTTGAGGCCAACTGCGCTCACAGCTACACAGGTATTGGCCCCCGCGGGGTCCCGGAAATTCAAAGTAAAGCACATTGAAACACAGCAGAAGCACAGCAATGCACAGCAAAGTACAGTCTGCTGTTTGGGATTGCAGCACTTTTAAAGGTGTCACAATCATCCTGATCACCTCTCAAAGATCCTTATGCACAATTATTTAAAGACTTTTAAAATTCAAAATGACATTTTCAACTGGCACAAACTAAACCACAAAAATGTCATTACACATTAAACAATTAAATCCAAAAATTCTACGTGTAATGAAAGTGCTCAGTTTTGAAGTTGCCTTCAAAGTTCCTTGATTTAAAGACACGCCATGACAATAACACCACAAATACCTACTATAGCTGGTAAGCATAACTAACACTAACTACTAATTACCAAACTAGGCAGCTAAACACTGCAACAATCCCATGCTTCTCTTACAGGTGGATGGTGGTTCAGTGCCTGCGGAGACGCCAACCTAAACGGGAAATACATACACGGAAAGGCCAGGGGCCGAATGGAGCGGAGGAGAGGCATGCACTGGAAGCCCAGCAGGGGGAGCTCCTACTCCATCAGGTCTACCAAGATCTCAATCCATCCAGTGCCACAGGACAGCAGCCGCCTTTAGAGACCAAGCCATTAAAGGCCCATCACTCATGTGGCTGTGAGACTGACCAGACTGTGGTCAGTCTGGTTGGGACTGGCTATCAATCCTAACATACCCCCAGCAAAAGTCACGTCTTTCGTAAGCAGCTGGCGAGTTCCCAGAAAGGCAGCGTGCTGCAAAAAGCGCAGCTATCCGGCCGAAAGATCCCGACACGTGGCGCTTATCCTGTTCAGAATTCCAGTCTGCAAAGCAAAGCAAAGCCAGTGTTACCGTATTCTGTTACAGATCCGCGTAGCATTTAGAAAAGGGGGACAAGTCGCTGTGTTTATGAAGCTAAACCACGCTAATACACGCAAACTGCTTCAGGTTTGCGCTAAAGACGGGCTAAGGCTTTCTTACTGTGTACACGGAGATGTCTATAAGCTTTCTAATTTTGCCTGGGATCTTAACCTAGCACTATATTTTAAGTATGAGGTAACAGAAAGAAGAAAACGTTAAATCATTCATGTGAATCACAGAACTACTGAGTCACATTGACTCCATTCAGTATGTTGTGCATATAAATCTGTACTGTAAATAGTTTCTTATAAATATTGAAAAGGCATGTTTACAGATTCCGGTGGTAAATCATATTTATGAAGCTCAAATATTTATGCTTTTTTGGTTGGAGTTCCTTAAGTAAGAACCGCTCATTTCTTGTACCTGACGTACTGGACGGCACTGTAATTTTTGGCATCCCCTGGTTCTGATTGGACTGTTGAGCATTCCAGGGCCCTGCTGTTGTACCGTTTTAGAGAGTTTTTAAAAACTATCTTGCTGTGTAAGCTACTTGTGCACCTGTATGCTTTATAATACAAACTAATAAAGTAAGCAAATATTGAAAAGAACAGATATAATCGTTTGAAAAAAACAATGTTGGATAGCTGTGTTGTGCTATGATTAGACTGTCCTTAACAAAGAGCCCAATCAGCAGCAATGTTAAATGATTATATAAATGTGAGCTCACCATAGGCTACAGAGACTGAGAGTATGCTCAAACTCAAACCACATGAATATGATTATGATTCATCCAAAGAGGAATATATCAGAACTGCTGCCAGCGGACAAATTTGGATTAGCGAGACAGAATTAGGCAACACAGCTGATAAGCCGCAATACTGGCCCGCAACTGAACCAGTATTGCTGCAGAAACTGGCCAGACACTAAAGCCGTCTCACCTGCCAGCAGTCGATTTACTGTTTTGTGAAATCAGGCTGCTGCCTTGTGATTAGTTGGCACCCCAGTATGGACTCCAGACCCCCGCAACCCTGCATCGGACAAGCTATTGTGAAAAATGGATGGATGGACTTAGACTGCAGATGTCTACGTAATCAGTACATTGCACTTCAGGCACGTATCCTAATCTACTTTGATTCCTCTTTGAAGAACCCTTGTTAATAATTATTTTCCATTTTTTAATCATAGATACATCCCAAAATGATGATTCGCTGCTGGGTAAACTCTCAAAGTCTCTCAAATTTACCATATCATACCAACTTTATTTATAAAACACTATCAACCCATACTGGACCAAAGTGCTGTACAAAAAATAAATAAAACGGATACAAGACATGCAGCGTCAGAGCACTGTACAGCACGCTCTTGTACTGCCAATGCTATCTCAACTCAAATGATAGCACACTCATGCCCTCTAGTGGTGACAAACATTCTCAACAGCAAGGTTTATTAGGCCACTACACCTCAGATTAACTAGGAACAAGTAATGCATGGGCAACATATTTATTTAGAGGTTAAACTAGCATCTAAGGCATTGCACAGAGAACCCTACTAACCTCACATATTCAACATATTCCCCCTTTCAATGTAAATTGGATGAGCACATGCAAATTAATTCTGAAAATATACTGTAGTGATAAACTAAAAAAGTGTTCAGGGTCCTACAGATCTTTTAGGCTATCAGGAGAAAATAGATGATGAATAAACAGTTTCTGCTGAAATGGATAAAACAGGTTAAAGAGTCAATTAAATACATAAATTGTAATACAATTTATACTGTGATCAGCAGGTGGCACCATTTCCCACTTTCACCTTTTTACTATAAAAACCTGGAGCCTTATTTATCAAACTCAAACGTAAATTTCATTATAAAAAATGCATTCACACTAAACAATTTGGGTTTCGCAAACGAAATATGGCATACATACATTTTTGGCGCCTTTTTCTGCGGGGCCAGTATTGATAAAAGAGACCGCTGTTTTCGATGTTTTAAATACAGTTAAATTATGGTTAATAATATGGCTAAAATATAAAGTCTCAAAAATGTCATGACCTGATTTTGGCGTTAATGGCATATTGTGGCCAGCAGATGGCCATACAGCAGCTGCAAGCCTTGCATACATTAAATCGTGTCACCCGTTTTTCCCGTGATCATTTTTCGTGTCATCAAAAACTTGCTTAGCTGATACTTTTTAGTACAGGATAATGGTACGTCTTTCCTGTGGGTGACGTCTTTGCACCTCCGGTCCAGTGCCCCTGGAACAGTTGCACTTAAGAGCCATAATTCTTCAAGGGCTATACTGTAATATAATTATTAGGTACAGGACTCAAACCTACAACTTCCCAAAACAAAGGCACACATCGTAACACAGAGCTCCATTATTTGCTATACATACATTTTTCAGGCTATTTTACAGCTGATTATTTGAAATAATTTTGAATTGTAATGATAACTTTTATGTGCATTGCATTTTAATTTTTAATTTAGAAAAAATCTTAGACAATCTGAAATGATAAACAACCAAAAACATCACCATGAACTTCGCCAGCTCCATAACTGCCCAGGTGTCTGTAAAATCCAGGAAGTTCCCACTGAACTTCCAGGGCAGTACAGCAGAGCTCCCCCCCAACACACACACACCTTTCGGTTACATTACTTGTAAGTATATTTTCCCAAAAGTTTAATTAATTGCCCACAGTCGTGTTCAGAAATCCGTCTTCAATCAATGCCTCCGTGCCTGAGCACATTTACTCCACTGGGAGGACAATGAAGCTTATAATTGATTCTAGAACTCATCACTCTAATGGGCCATCACTGTGCCATCTGAAATATTCATTTTCTAATTATGACTGAATGATCAGACTCGCTGGGGCTGGCCGGCCTAAACTAAGCTGAGCTCTGCTTCTCATGTAGGAGGCCACAGATTCTCCTCTTAAAAGTAAAATTCCCATCATTCACATGCACAACAAATAAAAAGGTTTATATTTCTATGCATTTATGAATGCATGCATGCATGTGTGTATGTATATGTGTGTGTGTGTATATGTATAGTACATGAATATGTACAGTGTTCATTGCAGTACTGTGTAGAAGTCTTAGGCAGTCAAAGGAAATGTTTAATGCCATTTATCTGGGTAGTAAGTGTACTTTTGCTCAGAGCAAAACCCACAATTTATAATCAGACCTTATGAAATTTAAGAGTAACACAACAAAACTAGCAAGAATTTCTTCTGTTCTCAAATAACTTACTGATATATAGTTGGATGTATAGATGAACCCCGCTTCAGTTCCCAAACCTCTCTTCAGGGACACCTCAGCCATTCCATGCCTTTATTAAATTTCACCACCAGCTCACTTAATCAATTAATATCAATGTTATTCAATTTAAAAAGTGAATTAGATATTGATTTGCTATACGAGGTGTGCTCGGAGTTGGTTGCTGCAAATACTGATTTTAACAGAAGTTTTGAAATGGCTGAGCTAACACACTCTGATAGCCATAACAGCATAGTTTTACACCAACACAAAGCTCATTTAAACATAACTGTGACTTTTGCACAGTAATTTATATATAAAGTACTATATTTGTTGTGCATGTGATATATATTTTACAGTTTATTTTATATATACATCTCCCCATTGTAGATATTATGTATTAGGATAGGGGTCTCCAACTGGAGAGCTACTGGAGAGCTACTACCCAGGAGGTTTTCAGGTAAATCCCAGGAACAGGTGTGGCTCATCAGAAGCCAGGTAGGACAGAAAACTTCCTGGGTAGTAGCTCTCCAGGACCAGAGTCGGAGACCCCTGTATTAGGGTGTTCAGATAAACCCTGTCAGGGAGGACACTTTGAGCCAGGACATTATCTGTAAGCACTTAAGCACTGAGTTCTTCATGTGTGCTAACTGGTCAGTCTCCAACTATCATGCATGCATCACTGATGTTGACCTGAAACAGCCGGACCAGTCAAAAGGAAAGAACTGAACTAATTAACCAATCACAGGCGCCTTTCAGTTTTAAAGTTTTAGTATGTAAAACCTGAAGTTGGCCAAAGTGTGAACAGAATATCTGGTTACCCTATTATATATTACACACATAACACGCTACACAGACAGTGCTTTCTTTCATATACAAAAGTTGCCAACAGGACAGCAATGTTACACGTTATATGGCCTAATCAAAACCATTAATCTTCAGTATTTTGTGAATCACATTGCACCCAAACTGAGCTTTGAATGCTGGCCAAAAGACGCTAATTGTGCCCCGCATGCTGATCTCCTGATTAGGATCACGTTAATGACCTAATTACAGCTGAAGAGCCAGTTAATGGCTGCACTTGGCAGTCACTCACAGTCTCATCATCCCCCCCCCCCCCCCCCCCCCATGGCTCACGGTTGGGCTGGCCCGCTACTGTGCTGAATGTGAGGGAACCAGAAAGTGACTGGGAAAGGGGGGTATATTATTTATAGTGGTTGTGAGGCGATAAACATAACCATTGAACAATTTGCATACATACAAATAAATCTAGCTGTAAATTAGCTTCTGTGTTAAGCTCAATAAAGTATCACTGATAGATGGGGTACGACCAGGTTCGACAATGTCAATATTTTCTCAACAGCTACAGACTTGTACCAATTAACTTCCAACCAGTTTTGAGTGATACTGGTCTTGTGTTTAAAAACATATAATTTTCCGACTGATTTCTATGGCCATCAGCCATAACACATCTTTAAAAACGGGTATTCTGAAAGTGCCTTGCTATGGTACCATCCCATCCCACAGCGACACTAGGGTGGTTTTCACCAACAGCGGGTCCCACAAGAACACACGCTTAGAAAAACCCGCTAGATGAGGAACCCAACATGTGGCAGAGGTATGGGGAGATCACAGGATCTGGCAGGACACTGGATCTCTGTGCTATCTTGAGATCGCTAATCCAGCCTCTTACCCCCCTCACTCACTCCTGAATGCCCTGTAGTGCCGATGTCCTGGTTTGAGGGTGATCCCAGCATGTCTGCTGCTCGGGGCACGCGAGGGGGGGGGGGGGTCCAGCAGAATGCAAATGCAAATAGAGACAAGCATTTTAAAACAGGTCACTTGACTGCTGTCATAAATGACTTTTA
Source organism: Petrocephalus schoutedeni (assembly GCA_026780765.1). Lineage (NCBI taxonomy): Eukaryota > Metazoa > Chordata > Actinopteri > Osteoglossiformes > Mormyridae > Petrocephalus > Petrocephalus schoutedeni. Next base: position 3,536,314 of record JAODKL010000044.1, read on the forward strand.
GCAAAAACATGTCATGATGACGACTAAATCAGCAGCATTAACCCCCCTGGAATCATCAGTCAAACTGAGGACTAAGGTCAAACTCTCATATAATCAGACATGCCTGGGCCTAAATGAGTGGACGTAAGTCAGCTTCATGCCGGGGTTCTGTCCAGCTCAAAGACTGAGCTCATTATGGAAGTCTCAGGGCCACTTTAAGGACAATGGCTGCTCTGTGTGGCCCTGCTGGGGACACGGCCTGCTGGGGCCCTCCCATGAGGGCACTCCTCTCCAGGATCCCCGGGCGTGTGGCCCCAGAATCTCCAGCCCCCACCTCCCAGCTGCACTCAGCGGCATCCACACCATCCCATTAATGTCCAATCAAACGTATGCTAATGAGCCAGCCAGAACATATTTAAAGACAGTAAAATGTAGCCATGTCACAAAAGATTTCATATAATTAGACTTGTCATATAATTTCATTCCATAAATGTGTAGAAAAAGCCTAGCTATAATGAATAAAAAAAATCTCAGATCAATATTTCATAGCTGGTTATACTTAATTTAAACGTGGCCTCATGGGTACATTGTGACATCATGCTCAGAACCAAGCATGAAGGCTTTTTTTTAACACTGTTAATCACCACATTCTACCCGAAATGAACTGGAGCTGGCATGGTAAACAACCATATTCACTCGTTCTCACAAGTGAGGCAGAACTTTACTCCTAGTCAGAGCTCCAGAATGTTAAACACTGTACATGACATTTGCTGCTTTATTCTGTCATGACTGGTGTCCTGTAAATGGTACTGGCGGGGTCCATGAGTCATGATGTCATTTGATGGTGACCATGGTGACGTGGCATTTTATCACCTGGCTGATGCGGCGAGACCAGGTTTACCGAAGTGGACATCTCAAGCTTAAAAACAAAACCACCCAACCGTAACCTTAAACCCTCATTGTGCTGATACACTGACTCAGCCGCAAAAAGCCACATTTTATCACATCAAATGGCCCTGCCTTGTGATTTCTTAAGCATTGTTTATACGCTTTGTTTTCTTCCAAGAAATGCGAAATGCACGCTTTCCAAAACGAATCGCTCGTAAAGATGCGGAGGTCAGCGTGTCTTGTTTTGCGAGAAAAGGTCAGGCTGTGTACACAATGCCTGTTGGTGGATGACTATTTCTCATTGTGTGCTCTGTAAACACGCCGTGGGCTACCTAAACAATAACCCACTGTACAGAACTGACCCACGGGCCTGTTTGTGCTCCCGCTTACAATCAGCCAGGCCACTGTGCGCCCACAGGCAGAGATGGAGAGACAGGCCCCTAAACTTACTGACTTTTAGATTACTTTGAATAAAAGTGCATCTGTGCCATTAATCTCCTTTACCTAACCTCATTTTAAATTTAAGCTGCAAAACAAAACTCTTACTATTTAATCTCACCTACTCACCTTTTTGACTTAAGGTCCTGCAACAGATTTAACAAAAATGTATAGCACTGACAGTCTTTTCAAAGGATCGTTGGTTAGTTGTGGGGGGGTGGCGGTGGAGGAGGCTTTATATTGGAGATGGCTCAATCAAAACCTCTGTAAAATATGCAGGGTGCGGGGGGGACAGGGATTAACATTACCTACGTTATTGAAGATTATACCGTGATGCAATTTGCCTGTACACTGCACGTTTTTTGAGTCACAATTGCACAGCTAAAAATTGTTTCTTTATGTCTCCCTAACCATATCCGCTAATCAATATGAAGGCCTCCGATCAGCCATGTTTTCATTTTAATATCTAGTTCCATTAACGATCCTGAATAACTCCACTGCCTTTTGATTAAATATGCAAAGGTATTATAAAGTATTCATTCACGATTAATAGCTGTTAGCAACCGATATTAATTCACAAAATTAAACATTAGTCGAGCGAGAATGTACATTTCTGCAAAAATTAATGAGTGCCTCATGCATTGATTCGAGATGGACTTCCAAGTGGGGGGAGGGGGGGGGGGGCGGCTCTCAGCATGGACTCAGTCAGCCAGAGTGAGCGTATTCGTACCAAGAGTACAGGCAGCAGCTTTTGCTTCAGACAGCTGAGGACGAGTGAGAGTTTGACACACATTTTATAATTTAATCAACATACAATGCAGGATCAGCCAGTCCCTGGAGTAATTAGAGTTTAGTTTAGGGCCTTACTCAAGGTCCCCATAGTGAAAACACTGTGCATGGCAGGGGATTAGAACCAGCAACCTTCCTGCGATAGACACAGCATCCTAACCCACAGAATGACAACGCCCCCACACTGCTGCACGGTGGGAGCCAGAGTGTCCCCTCCCCCACCTCTTTGAAGAGCAGCACAGCCAATGGGATTCACACACAGGACCTCTGTGGGCTCTTATATATAATGAATCCTGCCCTAGAGGTAAAATGTGCAGGCAGCAGTTCTGACTGGGTGTCTTGTTCCTGAACCGCCCATTTTCTCCTCCCTCTGTAGATGAACTACGGCCACTGAACTCAGAGACTTCCATACATTTGCAGACCTTCCACACACCAATACGTCTGCATGCACCGTCTGACTTGCAGTCAGCATTGCATTGCAGCAGCCAAACACTAACGGACTTCAAAAAAGCTTAAATGTCCTGGCAAAGCTTAAACGGGCTGGATGTTCTTACATCTGCTACTTAGTTATCTGTAGTTATCAGACCTGAGAGGCGCCCTTGCTGTGAGAACTCAAAGTGCAGGATGTTTTCCCAGCAGGTAGCACCAGGATATCCCCAAACATAATACAGTCACACTGCATAATGCCAGTGATTAAATTACACTGCTTCACTGCAGTGATAGCAGAACGTCTAATAACCTAGATGCCGAGGCAGGAATCAAACTTGTTATCGAAATGGCCAAAAGTACATTTGTACATTTCAGTTAGAGTACATGTACATGTAACAGTTAAGAAGATGCCCTTTATAAAATAAATGTAATTTGATAAAATTGAATAAACTTAAAATAGTGTTAAGCAGTGTGTGTTATTCCTTCAAGCAGGAAATGGTTCCCCAGAGAAAGGCTCCTTCAACTCCAAAATGCTAAGAAGCCCTGCATTCGGGGATGACCGTATTTGGGACTTTCCTCTAGGCCAGAAATGTGCAAGATTCTGTTAATTTATGCAAACTTCCAAGAGCCCGAGTGTCGTACAGGGGCGTGCGATGAAATATACTTCTTTAAAACTCACAATGAGCAATTTATCTTTCACCGTACAAAAAGATTCCACGCTTTTTTCCAGGCCGGGCCTGTTGCCTGATGGGAGACAACGGGGCCTTTGTGGGCCGGCTTGGTCGCCGTGGGCGGAAATACAGCGACCCTCCAAAACAGAAGTGACACATTTGTCCTCTTTTGTGGCTTTTATAATGTACCCTATGTTTCTGCCCTGACTTAGATCCCTTCTTGGGGTTTAAAAAGAATAGCCGTCATTGAGCCGATAATACATACAGATTTGGGTATAATCTGGCGAGACCAAAACGTTCATGACAAAAAAATGTTTTAATTACGAGGGAGTGTTTTTAATGCCTGAGTCATGCATAAAGGCTGCCTTTGTGGGTCAAATCATTCACTCCATCATTTTAATTAACCCCATTTAACTTTATTGCAATCCAAAGACTATGAACGGATGGATGTTACACTCACTGTATAATGCTGGGGTGTTTTGAATGCCATCTTTTCTTTTTCAGGCAAAATAACTATGAGGTGAACACTACTGACCCAGAACGTGAGTCAGTGGTCCAGGCTGAGTCCCTGTGAGTCTGAGTCCTTAAGCCCCTCCCTAGCAGCCATTGGAAAAATTGTGTGTGGTCATAAGTCTCCTGAGTTGTCTAACAGGAAAGGACACATTCTTAGTCCTTCTGCTCCAAACAGTATCGGTCCCACTGCACAAAAGGGATGCTTGTGTGTGTGTTCCTAGCCTGCTACACTGTCCACACCGCTAGTGAGGAAGGTGAAAGGTCCGAGTACCCGAAAAGGGACACTCCCCGGACACAGTGCCACAGCAGCTGAGGCTTAACATCACTTACTGTCTCACCTTTAAAACACACGGGATATGTCACAGTTTACTGAGTAAAAACCTAACATCAGTGGCTTTTGACACATTTATTTATTTATAAGTTTATCCATGTTTAGTTAATTATATATATACGTGGTTAATCTCTGGATGATTTTACTAGTGATACAGATGTTTACTAGTGATACAGGATTCAGAGCTTTGGGGCGGCTCTCTCAGGAGCGGCACGCACTAAACAGCAGCACCATTTCTCCATTTTATTTATTCATGCAGCCGGTTATACAGAACAGGCTGCTTGTGATTACGAGTCCATCACCTCAAGTTTACATACGAACTGCCGTAAATTTAAAATTCAATCGCGGCGGAAATTGCAGCACAGCTGCGCAGCTGCAAAGTGATGCGAGTGTGAAATGCGACGCCAGCCTTTCCTGGTGTAAAATGGGACAACGCTGCATTTAGCGGGTACTTAAGCCCACGGGGGAGCATCAGCCACCCAATTAAGCCTGCCGAAAATGTCACGGTGGCCAGTGCAGCAGGCTTGAGCCCGTATGCCGGCCAACCGGGTATCTTATGTGGCTACTGACAGCATTTCTCTTTGCATGGGCTTTTATTTGCACATATTAGGGGGTTATTAAAGGCCTTTGTGCCGCTCAGGTTTGTCCTGGAAGTCGATTGTTGACTCGCGTGAAGAATTTGCAGAGCCTGTATGTGGAAGGAGAATTTAAGATTAAGATTAGGTTTAAGGTTAGCGATTGAGGATGCTAGGGAATTTGAACCATCTTCTCTGGACACAAAGAAAGTTTCACACTTACAAATGTTTATATCTTCTGGCCATGAAGTGGGCTGCCCCTAGTGGGCATAAGCTAAACAGGGCCCTTCACAGGAGAGCTTTGATGTCTCTACCCCCCCTGGGGAGACCCCCGACCTTGGTCCGCTACAGACAATGAGGGCCAAACAGCCCTAAAACCTCCACCCCTACAGCTTCCCAGACAGCTATAAATGTTTAATTTAAGCTGAAACAGGTAACGCAGCAGTTAGCAAGCTGCACTAAAACCATGAATTCATTTAGCTCTCTAGAACCAGCTAAAAAGACGTGAGAAACCTAATCTGAGGATGTGATCGAAGAGCCTCTTAATTGTACAGGTTTAATTTCATTTAGAAAATGTTCCACCTTTCAGATGCATCTATAAAGTTAAATGAGCTGTGCTGTGCAACAATAACACAGTTTCAGGCTTAACATTCGACTGACCGGATTCAATGCCAGTGACTCCTCCTCAAATCACCTAATTCACTTCAGGCGTTTAAGATTCATGCCCCCTAAATTTCCTAAAAGGCAAACTTTTCAATTTTTTTTAAAAAGTCTGGATCTGAGTTGCCAAGTGTGTCTTTTCCCCCAGTTCTAATCCATGTCCTCTTTAAACGAGTAAATGCTAGAATAGGCCTCAGTGTCTGTGCTTCCCAGTATTTATGTTATCATGCAGACACCGTCATCCAAAGTGACAGACATTTTTTTTTTGTTTTTGAGAAAGCCAGGTCCCAGGAGAAAATGTGGTTACAGGCCGCAGTGGGAGGGAAATCGCTAACAGCTTCTCTAAATCATTCCGGTTTTATGCATGTGCTGCAGAAGCAATGCAGCCAGCCTGTAGCTAGGTACTGTGACAGAACAGTCCGGCTGACGCGACAGAACATCCGAGCACCATCCTCTGCTAAATTAACATTTTAATAACACTCTACCAGCAGTGCCATGCAGTAGATAAATGGGCTCCTGCCCCTTAAGCTGTCGCACATGCCGCCCATTACTTGGCAAAGAGGGTCTCACCTGGTGCTCAGGTGGCCCCTTTGTTCAGTTGCGGCCCTGGTTGGCTGTCATGTTCCCATGACCTGTGCTTTCATGCAGGGGGCGCTAGCGGGTCAGATCGGGCTGGCATTCTGCAGGCAGATTAGGGTAAGAGCAGTGCTCCCAGGACAAGCATAATAAATCCATCATACGTTAATAGGATACAATCCATCAATCCACAGCTGACTGTACTAAGATGGGGAAACGCTCCTTAGGGACAGGATGAGAGCGAGGCTCTTTCCCTGCCAAGCCATCATGCCATTATCACATAATGAATATGTGTAATTGGATTTCGCCTCATCCTTCGGATCATGATGACCATTCTCTATTCATTCGATTCCCCTTCTGGGAATTCATCACAGACCTGAGCCCGAAAGGACCAATGAGAGTGGAGGATTAACCCAGGACTCCTTCAACGGACACATGCCCCACGCACACTACGCGTCATATCACTGAAGTATTGTTCAAAGCAATCAATGCAGAAAAATGATCAATATATCAGTGCAAGAGAATTTGACTGCTTCAAAATGTGATTGTATTCGGAAGTTATTAATGTCGTACATGACAGTTATTTTTCCCTCTCAAAAGGTAAGAGGAGGGGAATATATGTACTAACCCCCATTAGCATTGCTTCATGACATCTAACATGTCTGTTAATAGGCTGCTGAAAGGTTTCAGCCCAGAGGGTGCCTGATTCCATCATTAATCCTTGTTTGCCAGACCTCTCGGACCCGTGTCCAGGTACTCCCACCCCAAGGCCCCTCTAGGGACCCCAGGGCTTCCCCTGCCGGCAGCACCCCCAACCCTCCCACTCCAAATTCCAGCTAGCAGCTCTGCAGTCAGCACTGGCAATCTGACGTTTCTGAGATGACTATCCCACTGTGCCATTACAGCCCAACAGGACCACGCCAGGGGCTTCCCCGAGATTTTACAAGCCTGGCTTTTGCTGAAATGGTCACGTGGTCCATACCAGAATCCTGTCGACATCCCTACATAATTCCGAATTGCTAACCAAAAACACAAAACCTTGGTCAGATAAGCTTTCAGGCTAATGAGGCACTTAGAATGGTTTTCCATGTTAACTTGATTTTGCATAATGAAACTGCCTGAAATAGCCCTATTTCCTACTATTGGATGTTTTCACACAAATTATTTAAACATGGAAATTAAATTTTTCCAAAGTGCAAGCTTCTGGTGGTTGTCTCAAAAAGATGTGTACTGTTCGATATCGGGGGGGGGGGGAGGACAATAATTTAAATGCAAAGTCAATTTTTTGGGGGAGGAATGAAACCAAGTTAAATATTGGGGGGGGGGTACATATCCCACCCCTGTCCCCCTGATGGGCTGTTATTTTAACTTATGGGAAATTAAGATTAGTAATGGGTGGGATTATCATTTTTAATCTAGGCTGTGATTTTGAAATAAATGGCAATCATACTCAGAATGAGTTTTGAAGCCATATTTTTCCCCCAACAACGGTAACCATCAACATGCAAGTATAACCAAAGCACACACCTGCTCTCTCAGTTGTCTTTGAAAATAAACCAAATCACTATATATATGAAGATCTATGGGGGGAAAGTTAATATTCTGAAAGTTAATGCCTGACCAAGTAAAATATCAACACTGTGAGGAACGGAAAGATGCGACAGAGACAGAAAAGTCACAAATAGTAACAGGAAATGGGGAAATGTCATCATAAAGACCGAGTCTGTGAGCTCCCACATCCCACGAGTGCCGACATTCAAATGGCAAGACATGTCCGGCTCTGAAGTCTAGCTGGGTGAAGCTGAGGAATCACAAGCACACTGGCTTTGGTGGAAAAGGGCAATTATTAAAAGAGGGCTTTAATTCTGAGGGCATTAATGCATTTGGGGTTAATGAATGGACTGTTCAGTGTAACAGAAATATTCATGCCGTCTCTCTACACGCATGCAGTCTGAGAATCGGAAATAACTCAGAGGTCAGCATTAGCAGTGAAATTAGCAGGATGTCTTTCCACTGTCCACGGCTGCCAGCTGGCCAGCTCGGTATAGCTGGCAGAACTCTTCTGCTCTGTTACTTGGGATGTTTTATTCTGCTCCAGACCACATCCACTTGGTCTGTCTCACGGAAAAGAACAAGTGCACCACCGAAATCTAATTAGTATTGAGTATTTATGGTCAGCGGTCCAATAATAAAAGGAGGGAACTGGCAGACACGCACATGCGTGCATGCACACACACACACACACACAGGACTCAGTAGTGATAAAGGCTGGCTCTCAAAAAGACACAAATGTGTGCTGAAATAGCACCTTTCACTGTACTTTTCCGACATGGTCAGGGCTTTGAACTTCTTTGGGAATTTTCCTGCTATGCAAATTTGATAACCTTTAGCTTCAAACTGTTTATGTTCAAAGAAAACACTTCCTACATCGTTTTTACAAATAACTACAAATCTTAAGGCGCCTCTTGGGAAGTTGATAGCCTAGGCCACGGCCTATAGGATTGGCCGGCACTGCCCTGCACGCATATAACGTGAGATCGGAGAAGCTACGAGTTTCTAAAGGGCTGGCAGTGCGTCACATATTATTAATTATCGTAACTTCCAAAAGTAACTAGTCACCCTTTACAATTAGGCCTAACCAACATTTTTACCTACAAGAATAGTACGGGGTGCTTCTGAAAACCACCTGATCACATTATTTTGTTACTGTAGAACATTAAAAACACGCGTACATCTTTAGCGCCTTGTTAATGTACTGCCTTGACTGCTACGTTCTTTGTAAAGGTAAATACCAATTTAGCGTAATTTCCTCATACGCAGCAGGATCAATAATCCGTACTTGACATCTGCAGATTCTTGATTAGCAAGTGCAATTTTACATTTATATTTTAATAAGACACTAACCCCACGTGTCTAGAAACGTCGGACAAATATAAATGTTCACATACTTTTCTCCCAACAAAACCGTAGCTTAAATAAGTTAATTGTTAAAGTGTCTGCATGCTTTACGGCTGCTGTCCAAAAGCAACAAAGCTGATTCCACTCACATTATTCTGCAAGCGATGCTTCTTCGTTTTTTCCCACGTTGTTAGATTAATAGATCTAACCATAACATCAACGGTAACGTGCAAGAGGCGTTGGAAATAGGGGTTACCCCGATCTCGCCCCCTTCCCAATAAACAGACAAATAAATAAAAGCGCATTTCCTTATATCTTATATCTATTACTGAGGTCACTCCTACCATATGGATCAGTTTGTTTTATTTTGGTTAGGGTTAGTCATGAAACTGGATCCTAAACCGTGTTAGTCTTATTTTAAATGATGAAGTCTTTATTATTCTATTTTTTTTTTATTCTATTTAAAAAAAAAATTCTTACACTGCATCCTTTCACGATATAGCTTACATCCCCCCTGAAATGTTTAGCGAGCCAGCATATTCGGTTAGGAGGAAAGTTCGGTAAGTTTAACCTGTCACACAATATTGCAAGGAATTAAAAATTCCTTAAATATTCTTTCATTTTAGCATAATGCACTAAATTAAGTGTGATTTGTGATTCTCTAGTAGGGTGACGGCTACAAATGAAATGTTTCTCCGTGCTGGACAGATGGGTCGGGGCTCCTCGGGGAGAGGCTTGATAGAGATGGGGCACCGGCGATTCTGGATGGTACCCTGAAGCGATCCAAGCACGGGGTCAACCGCTATAAATCCAATTAGAAACTACATTTTAATTAACAGTCATTTTTAACCTCAGCAAGGTGTTAATCTGGCATTAAGTGATAAAGTGATTTTCACATATCGCTCGCGAGATATTTAACACGTTGCTCTAATCGGCTATAGTACCGCTCACATCACCTCTGTTACAATCGCTTGTCCTTAAATTAAGTAAATTCGCTGTACAAATGTGTTCCGGATCTATTCTTGTAAAACAGCGCAGCAGCAATCAGACTGCGGCAAACGCGCGGCCGCTAAACTTCTCTCCGGGAATCTGTTCATAACATTAAATACAATATTTTAAGTACGGTAAACAACCTGGTAGCCTAAAACATAAATAAAAAATACTGCAATTTTATACATACGAGTTTTTGTTATTTTATTCCACAAAACAAAAATAATAACCGCAAATGATGTATGTTCTTTATTTTCAGATGTTTTACAAAACGAAAAACACAGGACCGTTTTATTCAGCAATGCTTTGACTGCTGGTTAGCCGGAGATACATATATACAGAAAAAGACAAACTGATCCATATGATAGATATACACACATACATACATAACCTGTGTTCGCTGCCAGTCAAACATCTTCTCCGTTACTTTAGGTTATGCCTTCTTCCTGGCTAATGCCATGTGAGTGCATTACATTTTTATGTTGTAAAATCTGACTTTCAACTTTAAATAATAACGTTTTATTGGGTTCTAAGGACAGATATCAACTGAATGTTTAATTACTGGTTTTAAATTAAGAGTTACATTTATTATACTATATACCCCACATATAGATTAATTAAACATTTTATTTCTAAATGCATAGTTCGCTGCTTATTTAATTTACTTGCTGCATTTGTTTCTTTGGCAAAAGCGGCATTATGTATTTCAAAGGAAGCTTGAAGAACACGTTCCGTGCCCCGGAGAGAAGGGAGACGAACTTGCTATTTCTACTGGATCCATTCGCAAAAAATACAAAATTTACGCATTGTTGCTATGGCGAACACGCGAGTAGTAATGTAATTTCAATGACCTATATATTTACTTTCACAGAATTTCATTTAATTTAAGTTATTAAATAATTTTAATTATCTGTGTTCATGCAACACATTGCATGGTATTTTGAATTTTACGCAAATACTGGATAAAGTTCTTTCTGTCGTGGTGTGCCTTTCCTGTAGGAAATGTTAGTTATGCAGAGCCTACACGATTTGCATCCTTTTCATGGCCACAATACGCTAGCAAGTCCTGCTATCAGGCTTGCCAATTGTCGCTTAACATTCACACCGGTCTCTCATTTCCGACATCTTCTTATGCTAACATTCGCAATGATAAGGTCGTTAACACATGTGAGAAACTCGTTAAGAACTCTCCCCTCGAGGTTAACAATTGTTATTACGAGCCGGCACGGAGGAAAGATGTTACAAATCCTTCAAAGTCAAGCTATAAAGGTGATACTCAGATGCTACAATGCCCGTGACTGACGGTGTATTTTAAGAGCGCATGCCCGAGAGGCTGGAGGTCGGACAGTAGCGCGCACTGCTGGTGTTACACAGCTGGCAGACAGCTCCCCCTTTTGCTGGCGATTCATACGTCACTCCACCACGTGACGACACTGACTGTATAACTAACTGAAAAGTTATTAACCGGCCAGCTTTTTGTTAATCTGAGACAAATTCGCTGCGCCAAAAGCTGTACTCACTTCGGGGCACCGCTGGACTAAACGAACTTCAGGTTTATATATCGAATTGAAATTTAAACCATCAGAGTGGTGAGAACTATCGGTTGATGACCCGGAGCGCGACTGGTCAGTCACTTGGTTACCTTTAGCGCTCCGCTGGGGGTGGAGGTGAGCGGTGATGACCCTCTCTGAAGGCACCAGCGCTAGCCACATGTCGGCACAACCGGCGATCACCTCCGAAGATGCGGACATCGATGTCGTTGGTGAGGGGGACGAGGATTTGGGCGTGGACAGCGACTGCGACTGCCAAGGAGACCTAGGAGGCATGGAGGAGATCAGCGTTACGGAGATGACAGGTAACTCGTGTGAATACGAGAGAGACGGCGATGGGGAAAGCACTGGAAAAGAGCAGGGATGCGCGCCAGGTCTGGCGCAAAAGAAGCCGAAAAGCAGCTTGGTGAAGCCACCGTATTCCTACATCGCGCTCATTACCATGTCCATTCTCCAGAGCCCGCAAAAGAAACTAACTCTTAGCGGCATCTGCGAGTTCATCAGCAACCGATTTCCGTACTACAGAGAGAAGTTTCCAGCCTGGCAGAATTCAATCCGACATAACCTGTCCCTCAACGACTGCTTCGTCAAAATCCCGAGGGAACCTGGAAATCCCGGCAAGGGTAACTACTGGACGCTGGACCCGCAGTCGGAAGATATGTTTGATAACGGTAGCTTTCTAAGGAGACGGAAAAGATTTAAGAGGCACCAGCCAGATATACTCAGAGACCAGACCACCATTCTGATGCAGACTTTTGGGGCATACAACGTTGGGAATCCGTATGGTCGTCACTACGGGATGCGCGCAGCAGTCTTCCCCCCTGCTGCTGGCTTACAATACCCCTACATGCCCCCTCTGAGTGCGATGCTTCCTCCTGCGGTGCCGCTCTTATCCTCCGCCGAACTAAGCAGAAGGCCGTTCAGTCCTCAGGCCAACCCGAGCGTTCAGCTGCAACTGAGCGGCCCCGGGCCGGCCCCGGGCACGAAGTCAGAACTGCCCAGCAGGCCGTCATTTAGCATCGAGAACATAATCGGAGGGTGCAGCACTTCGGCCAGTTCACAGACAGCCACCCGGGCCCCAGGAGCTATTCAGTCCGCTTTACTGAATGCACAGTCGCTGATGATATCGCGGACGTCCACGGCTCTTACGCCAGTCTTCAGCGTGCCGACGAACATTATTTCCGCACAGTTTTTACCGACAGTCTCCAATGCACCGGCATCGAAATGGCATTCTGCTTAGCTGTTTATACAACTATAATTACAAGAATGACGCGCCTACACTAAGCACTCGGCTTTAAATATATGGGTACATTTTATTTTAAGACGAATTGTAAATATTTGTAAGAAAAGATAAAATTAAAGTGCTCATGAGAACTTAAAATTTTCTTTGCATATCTATAGAATTGTAAATGTTATACGTTAATAAATGAGATGGTGCAGTTTTTCTCACAGATATACATACAATTTGGTTTCGAACAATTTTGGTTTGGTTTTTCATGGCTGCATGTCGACGACAGATGTTCCAGAAATACGGTCATCATCGCTTTGTGCCACCGTAACACCGAGCCCAAAAATCTAACGATAGTAAAATATGATTTAAAAATAAAACGCAAGGAATTCAGGTGAACTATATAAAAAGAGGCAAGGTATCAATTAAGGGTTTATATTCAATGTTCACAAAATAGCATGTATTATAAACACAGAATGTTAATGCCGACAAATCCTATATTACAGTGGTATAGTGGTATAACATAAGCGATTTATTATTATTAGGCTATTATTATATAATCCACTTTAGTTGTGGATGTGTGTCATGTTCTGTGACAATAGCGGCTACTGATATGCGACCTAAGTTGCAAATTCGTTTTAAAGTTTTAAATGTGTTTAGTTAGTGTTTTAGATGAACTTAGAAAACTTACAACGAATGCAAAGGGCGACATTAATTCCAGAAGAGCGCGTATTTTCATAATTGGTAGGATGTTAAAATCTGAATGACGTTTCGTTTTGTTACACTGCACAGCAGCCAGTTTAATATGCATCAAATATTTCTAACTTAAGTTCTGGGGGAAAATGCCGTCTAATGATTTTTTTCTGCCTTTACACTGTGATTATAGGAAACTTTATAATGAGCTGACTTCTGAATAAAAATGTGCAAATAAATGCAAAAACTAACATAAGAACACTATACATTTGATATATTTATGGCGCAGTGTTCTTCATTCAATTTAATAAAAACGTTTTATATATAAATAAAGGTTGCACACAAAAAAAAATATATATAGTTATATATATATATATATATATATGTTATATATAGTTGAATGATGGATCCTTTTTCAAAACAGTGATTAAAGTATCACTAATGGAGACAAAATTCATAACTAAAAAACAAAAGGCTGGCGTTCTCGCATGACTGTGAGGCTGGATGTTTGCTGTCATGTTCAAAACTTTTCAAACGAACCCTGACACGTCACGTCTATTTGTAAAAGGCATAAGTGGATTCTACTTGCGGTTTCTTTCTGAATTTTATGTAAGAACCTGCGCTGCATATTGATTTCTGCTTTTTAATCATTTGGCGTTCACCGAACCATAACGCCGTCTTCCCGCGCACAGCCTTGTAAATGAGAGCGAGATGTAAAGGGTGACTAAAGCCAAGCCTTGTGATGTACTTGTGATGTCCCGGCTTCTAAAAAACATACACCCTGTCGCTTCCAACAGGTCAGCACTGATTTAATCATAATGGGCACTTTAGAAGAAAAGCTTCACTTTATTCCCAGCCGATTTATGTAACATTACGTGCACCATTCTTATCATTCAAATCGAAAACTTCGACCATAAACCAAGATATTATAGGAACTTGCCCTGGTTAATGCAGTTAATGGTAACCTGGCAACCCAGGGTTGGAAGCTGCTGTTCCGTCCCCAAACATACGGGTAATTAAATGGAGAAATGTGCTTTTGAAGACATAAACCCGAATTCGGAAGGCTCATTTTGCGATCTGGTACCAAAAGATTTCCAAATGAATCCCCTGTGATATTATTGCTTTATAAAACTGCATATTTTATAGTACAGACTGAATAGATGCCGTCTAAATTGCCATTCACTGATTTGTAAAATATCGGAATTATTCCGAGTAATTCTAAATAAGCGTTTTACAGTTTACAGTGTCCCTGACATGGAAGTAGATCATAACTATCTTTTCAAATTTCACACTTAAACTGCGCTTTATCTCTCTCTCTTTCTCGCTCTCTCTCTCACAAAGCGATGAATGACCTTTTGTGTACTCTTAAAGTACCGAGACAACAGTGAGTTCATTCTTGCCCGACGTAAAGGGTAAAAATAATAAACAGACCCATTAATACAAACTGCTGCTTTAAACGTCCGGGGCTTTGATGTTGTTAGTAAATTTATGAACTAGATAGATTTCGTGCTCACCATGTGATGAAAATGTGGCAATTCAAAGTGCGTGGGGGTACAATCACATTTAAGGTTCGTAACGAATTGAAACGATTTAGTATGCTATCATTACTGTGTGGTTGAATCACATGCAGAATTTTGCTTAAGGCATACATTTTGCCCGAAATAAATTATTGTGTCCCATTTTAAAATTTCTGCACTTACAAAATATATACAAAGAAAATCCACACTTACAAAACGTTAAAAGTAGTTAAAATAAATAGGATTACATTATTATGAGTATTTTATAACCAGATTACATGTAGCCTACATGTATTAAAGAACTAGGCCGATATAACCAACATACAGGGACACATTTATTTTAAATGTCTTGCCACTAATTTATATATATATATATATATATATATATGAACAAACAAATTACTGAATACATTTAAACATAATACAGGAGGTAGTAGTCTTACATTTTAATGCTGTAATTAAATTTTCACTCAGCGACGATAAGCCATATGTAATTTCATTTTAAAAATTGCTCCCACGTTTCCCCATTCCAAAAAGGTCTTAAATTACGAAGTTTTTAAATTTTTACAACTTGTTCTCCACTATAGCGATATCTATATATTTCGAAATATCGCACACAATTTTATTTAGTTATATTTTATCAGATGGCATGGCAAATGAGCAATATCTTAAACGCCTACAGTCAAGTGAGTACATGTGTACATTTTCAATGGTCTTAACTGCTTTTTAACGGTCTAAGTGCACATTGCATAAACCCCAGATGCTTTAAAGCAGTGTTTCTCAAAGCTGTCCTCGGGGACCCCCAGACGGTCCACGTTTTGCTTTCTCCAAATTCCCTAATGGAATTAAATAAACTAAACCTGGCAACTGGAAAATGTGCAACAAAATCTGGAGTGACTTCAGCTATAAACAAACTTTCACAGTTAGAGAAGTACGTTTAACCAATAGCAGCAGTCAATTTCAGTCAGGGGCTCTACAAAAACTCATGACATCTAGCGGGCATATCGAGGTACTGCACACTCAACGTCATTTACATTTTTGTTTAGTTTGTATATAAAGCGATAGGCTCAGAAAACTGATGGATGTATATCAAGTAAAAATAAACATATAAATCAGTATATCACTGACATTTTCACTGATAGGTATTCTTAATAATCGTGTTACTAAAAGTTGTCTCATGAATACAAGAAAATCTGTGCAGCTATGCATTTATACACCTTGTGCAGAATTTTGTAATTTTGAGTTGAGTACTCTGACTATGACTATACACAACTAGTTGGTTGAAACAAAACCTTGGTCTGGATTCCTACTTTCTGGACCTGAACTTGTCTGCAGTGGATTACTTATCTGAGTAACTTCCCCAACACTGCTTATTCCCTACCTCACTCTGCTTGCCGTCACCACTCTCTGGCAGTACTGAGGGTCTCCTCCGTGTCTCTTGTGCTGTTTGGTTGCTGATGTCACTCACGTTCAACCTTATTTTAAAATTACGCTTCCACTCAAAGCATGACATGTAAATTGAGAAACCATGGGGGGCCTCTGTGTTACACAGAGGTGTAAACACCAAAAATATGCAGTATTAAACACTCAACCCTGGTTAACTTCTCAGAATTAAGTAGTAAAGGGCCCCTCAGATTCTTCCCGGTGGCCCCGAGTAGCTGCCTCACCCTCCTCCCCCTCCTGCTTGCGCCCACTTCCAGTCCCTGCACTGCCATGACAAAAATCACACAATGGAAATCAAATTCATCAACCCATGGAGGTCTGGGTTTGGAAAAACACACTACAGGCTGATTCATCTTTGATATAATGTCCATAAAACAAGTCAAAAACAAGTCAGTAGTGTGTGTGTGGCCTCCACGTGCCTGGTCTCACAAGGGGTCTGAGGATTTCATCTCGGTACCTAATGGCAGTCAGGCTACCTAATGGCAGTCAGGCTACCTCTGGCGAGCACATGGAGGGCTGTGCAGTCCCCCAAAGAAATGCCACCCCACACCATTACTGACCCACTGCCAAACCGGTCATGCTGGATGATAGCACAGGCAGTAGAACGTTCTCCACAGAGTCTCCATACTCTGTCACCTCCATCACATGTGATCAGTGTGAACCTGCTTTCATCAGCCAATCTTGATGTTCTCTGGCAAATACCAAACATCCGGCACAGTGTTGGGCTGTAAGCACAACCCCCACCTGCTGGAGGTCATTTTGCAGGGCTCTTTCAGTGCTCCTCCTGTTCCTCCTCGCACAAAGGTGGAGGTAGCGGTCCTGCTGCTGGGTTGTTGCCCTCCTACAGCCTCCTTCACATCTCCTGATGTACTGGCTTGTCTCCTGGTAGCACCTCCATGCTCTGGACACTACGCTGACAGACACAGCAAACCTTCTTGCTCACATTAATGTGCCATCCTGGATGAGCTGCACTACCTGAGCCACTTGTGTGGGTTGCAGACTCCGTCTCATGCTACCACTAGAGCGAAAGCACCACCAGCATTCAAAAGTGACCAAAACATCAGCCAGAGAGCATAAGAACTGAGAAGTGGTCTGTGGTCACCACCTACAGACCCACTCCTTTATTGGGGATGTCTTGCTAATTGCCTATAATTTCCACCTGCTGTCTATTCCATTTGCACAACAGCATGTGAAATTGATTGTCAATCAGTGTTACTTCCTAAGTGGGCAGTTTGATTTCACAGAAGTGTGATTGACTTGGAGTTACATTGTGTTGTTTAAGTGTTCCCTTTATTTTTTTGAGCAGTGTGTAATGTACAAAATGTTTATCCAGCCACAACGCTCATGCAGGTTCATTAGACCAGGACTGTTTTCAGGATTCAGAGTGTCGTTTCACCCTTATTGGTCATTATTTGAAGAGATGTATAAAATCCCATAGAGTTCAGAATATGGCTCTTGAAATGGTCACTGAATTATATGCCGTCCTTGGATGCTATATACCAGTCCAGTACAGAACACACAAACACATGTACTTTTGAAGCAGGTTTAAGACACATTTACGTAACACATTTAAGGAATGTACAACCATACATTTGCAAACAACGGAAACACACAGCTACACACAGTCTTCCTGAAATCATTAAGGAATACGCTGAACTTTATTTGAATGTGGGGATTGTAGAGCATCATTTTCTTACCAATATTAAATAATTTACTTCTTCAAAAATGTTCTGCACTAGAAAAAGATGTTGCGTAGCTAGAACAATTATTCTAATTTCTTTAGATGTTTTTTTTCCATTGTGGGCATATAATGAGTTCTTTACAAAAATCGTTTCTATGTTCAATCTCTAAGGACCCCTCGGGCGGGGGGGGGGGTACTCCATCTGTGTGTGGGAGGTTTCAGGTACTCAGGGTGGGCAGGTTGGTGAGCTGGGGGTGGGGCGTCTTCAGCTGGGGGCTCTTGGGGTGCTGCAGCTGGATCACTGTCCCAGATTCCTCCCTCAATCTAGGCCGTGACCCCACGCCAGGGCCGCTGGCACCATCTGTTTGTTTATATTAATAATAGCCTTTTAGTATCTCAAACACTTTCAGCGAAACACTATCATGATTATATTGCGAGGGACCTCATCAAGGTTGCCTGTTAATATGTAGGGCAGGGTTCCCCAATTCCGGGCCTGGCGGGCCGGAATCTGACACAGTTTGCAGATTTCCCAGCTCAAACACACCTTATTCAGATGTAGTAGGGGTGTCTGAGCAGGGAACTCTACAGTCTGGCCCTCCAGAACTAGAATTGGGGAGGCTGGATGTAGGGTATCCCTACATATTATCCTAAATGAAACAAGCAGCCACCTACAGGAGAGGAGTTACCTGCAGTTCCAGAGTGGCTCTGACGCCTGTGAGTCTTACTGAGATCCTCTTTGTTTTTGTACTCGTGTAGCTGAGCACGCAGCAGCCTCATCTCACTCCTCAACTCGTTTATCTCCCTGATCAGGGAGACATTTTCCTGCCCAGACAGCGTTTACATTCGCTTACCAATCTGATGCTTTCACACAGAGCGACATACAGTAGATGGAAGGGTTATGTGGGCCCCCCCCCTAGGCTTTGAACCCACAACCTTTGCATGATTTATAGATTTACAGGAGCTCAACAATTAGTATGTGCGAGGGACTAGATATCCATCCTTGATCTTCCTCATTTGAATGGTACACTGTACCGTCCACCTGCGACCCCAACCCCTTCCTCTCACCTTCATTATCTTGACATTCTCTGCGTGATGGAGATCGGATTCCTTGGCCAGCTTTTTCTGCAGTGAGGCTATCGTCCTCTCCATGTGCTCCCGCTGACGACTGTACTCCTTCTGGATGTCGGCATCCATCGCCACAATATCCACCTACAGCCACAAGTAACCCAGCTCTTATAAAGCCAGTCCCTGATCTATGACGATAATCCTGGATATACTCTCTCAGGCCTCTGTACATGTGTGTACATATGTGGGTGCCTCAGCTCTGATGGCTTCTCACCAGATCAGACTGCTGCACATAGTGATGGTACAGTTTGCAGATGCTCTCCTTGAGTCTTCTGGGCTCCTGAATGTGACCTACACAGTTGTGAAGGTCAGTCTTGAACCGGTCAACCAATGTCTCCAACTGACGTACCTGGATAAAGTTACGGGGCAGGAATGGTCAAGAAACATTCAAACAGTCTGCCAGGTGTCATGTGCCTGAAGAATCACAGATAGCAGTTTGCCTGGTCGGACACGCCCAAATCCGCAGCTACCTTCTGTGTCTGGCGATGCATCTCCGTCTCGGTGGACTTCAGCTTCAGCTTCAGGTCTGCAATGTTTAGGTCCAGTTGGGTGTTCTGGTTTTGGAACTGCTCCAGTTCACTCTCCATCTGTCAAGGAAACACTGTGCAGATCAGCCTGAAATCCACATTTAATTACTGAGATGATATGAGTCACAATCAAGTAAATATGATACATATGTGACCAGCCAGATGTGCTGGTTCTATTGCGTAACTTGTGCTTTCAGTATGTTTTCACCAGAGATCCAAAAAGTAAAAAATCCACACCAAGATTGTTCAACCAACTAGTTGAGTATGAGGAGACACAAATCACAGAGTACTCAACTGGTTGGTCGAAACAAAATCTTGGTTTGGAGTTTTACATTCCGAATCTGAAATGGCCACCCATGGTCGTAACAGCAGAGAAGACAGCACGGTGATGGTAAATGACTGGCACTTCACAGACAACATGGTATGACTAAATAAAAGAGACAGTTAGCTACATTGATGACGTCGTCATCTTGGGGAATTAGGCAGACGTTTCACCTCCCGAATCTGCTCCTTCATCTCTTTAATTTCATTCTCCCTGGGCTCAATCTGATTTTTCAAGTCTTTGATTTTATAGTCCAGCACAAATTTGAACTTTTCCAGCTCTTGGTTCTTCTTCTTCAGATCAAAGATGCGTTTCTCCTGCAAAGGGATCAGGCTGAATTATCTTCAGGTTTTGCAGTCAGTGTAACAAGTGACACATTAAAAATGCAAAAGTAACAGCAACTCTCACTATTTACAAAATAAAATAACGTGTTTTCTTACTAATTTCTAGTCTTATTAGATATTCTGAATGTCTGCATCTATTATGGACACGGCCGCTGGAATGTTATACAGGATTTTACGTATGCTAGTTCTAGAACCAGTTCTAGAAAAGTGGCCATATCGCTCTAGTTGATACACAGAGCTGCCATCTATCAGTGGCACACCTTATCTTGGATGGTCTCGTCCCTCTCCTGGATCTCCTTCCTCAGTCCCTGAATTTCTTTTTCCAAAGACTTGATCACACCCACTATCTTCTGCTCCTCATGTTTCATCCTGTTTATCTCCAGGTTCCGCCTGTCGATCTCCTGCTGCACGCTGGCGAGCTACCGTGCCAGGAAACCGGCCCAAAAGGGGGACAGCGATCAGGGCCGGCAAAACATTCAGCATAATTATTTACGCAATCTCGATATCCATGGTTCGGAAATGGTACTTTTCAGACATTTAATTTTGAGAAACGTAAATGTGACTAGTTTTATGATTCAATTATCAAAGATATTATCAATTATCAAGATCAAACAGTCATTGGTGCATTTCCTTGAGCCACCTAATATGACCTGCACAGTATGGCTTTGAATTTTTGTTATTTATTTGGGACAACTCTGTTGTGAAAGGCGCTATATAGAAATACACTGAATTTATTTCCTAGCACAGATCATTTGTACAGTTAGGAATAACCTGCAGACCAGGTACATTGCTGTTATGATTACTAATTATTTTGCCAACATCACATCATGGCTTTTTTTTCTTGGCCTGTTGATTTTAGCATGGACTGGCATTCCATCCAAGGTGTACCCTTGCGATGTGCCTTACACTGCCTGGGATAGGCTCCATGGATGGACGATGTTAGTATAGGCTAGTTTATCTAATATTTACTGATATTACTCAAATCTGTAATATATCATCATTCATGAACACGTTCAGAATCATTAATGGAGTAAGTTAAAAGGGTCAAACAGCCACGACCCTGGTTTGACCCCACCCTGTCTACCTTCTTCCTCATGACTCCAATCTCGCCCATCAGCTGCAGGTTGGCGTCTTTCTCCGCCTTGAGTTGCTTTTCGTACTTTAAGCGGAGGTCCTGCAATTCTCGGTCCTGATCTTCTTCCATCTGTTTATTACATTCCTCTAGCTCCAGCACCTTCTGCTGGGCGTCATTTCGGTGCTGGCGGCCAGAGGGTAAGAACATGTGAGAAGCTAGCTTCTTCATCAATACCTTCACACTCTCACGGAAACTTTGCCACTTCCAGAGGTTACTGAGTGTTCCTCGTCAGAAGTAGCGTTTGCATCATGAAAGCTGTGATGATAATGCTAATCATGCAGTCATCTGCTAACACAACTGATCAGCCTACGGAGTTGGTAGTGCTGCCTTCTTTAAGGGTGATAGAGCTTCTCCTACCGGAGGCAGCATTCCACCTGCCCAGTGTTTTCTGTTATGTTGTTCCCCTGAACAAAAGCTAGCACCCAAACTCACAGGCCTCGAGGTGCCCACCTGTTCCAGAGTGAGCAGGGCCTCTTGCAGCTTGCCTTCATAATGGCGGGTCAGCACCTCCAGCTCCTGGGCCCTGCTCTTCTCCAGGCTCTGCAGCTTCTCTTCATAGTCCTCCTCCATGCGCTGGGACTTGAGCAACAGCTCCTGGTATTTCTCATACTCCAGAATCAGCTTTTGGTTATTTGTGGACTCTGTGGGGATTTGATGGTTAATAAAGGTTGGTCTCGGTGTAATATTACCTTAGCTACACCATCAGCTTTAGTTAAACTCTGTGGGGAGTTATGCAGTGAGCAAGAGGTGCACCTGATTCCTGGAGCTCTCTGGAGTGCCTCGTCCTCATCTCCGTCATCACCTCTTTATGGGCTAATTCCTGCTTATCCTTTTCAGATCTCAGGACCTTGAGGAGATGGATATAAAGATAAGATGGTAATTATTAGAGTATCTACAGTGTATGAATAGATTAAGATTTTCCTTGTGCATTAATTAACTTCACAACGTGACCTCGGCTGACCTGGTTCTTCGTTTCCAGCAGCTCGATCTGCTGAACGAACTTCTCCGTGAGCTCCTTAGTTTTCTCGTTGTAGTTCATGTCCTTCAGTCGGAGATGGTACTCATTCTCGATCTGCAGCTCATGCACCCTCGTCTTCAGCTCCAGCATGGCCTGGTCCTACAGAAACATCGCATGCATATGCTGAAGCCAAACTGTTCCAGTAGTGCTGTGGCAGAGAGAACATTAAAAGAGAACATCTACCTTCTCCTCCAAGTCCAGCTTGGTGATGAGCGTTTCCTCAGCATAGTGGATCTCCTTGTCCCTCTTCAGACCCCGACCCTCTTTGTCAATGAGCTTCCAAATAAAAAGGCAGCCATCCTCCGAAACAGTCAGCAACATCTGATCGTCAGATGTGATGACCATCTGGCAACAAAGATCATCTGAACTTATTAGCATTAGCATTTTTCAGGACAATAAATACAATCATCATTGCATATGCCTACAGTTACCTTACTTATTATTTTAAACCTAAAAAACAATCTAAAAACTTAAAAATTCACATGTTGTTTTTGAATACGATTTACAGAACTGTATATAACTAATTTGCTAACACTGTAGATTAAGGTTTGGTTTGAAACAGGATGGTCTACCTTTGTGATTGGTGCAGCGTGGCCCTGATATTCAGTCCAGGTATTCTTTACTGGGAAGGGGTATTTTATGGTCCTAACTGTTCCAGCTGAAGTGCCAGCAAAGAGCACCCGGCCTGAATGGGACATAGCAATGCTGGTGTAGAGCACGTCCTCAGCGGGAATCTCTCTAAGGATCTATCAGGGACAGAACCCTTTGTAGTTAAAGTGCTTCTGTTGATAATGACCAAAAACATTACAGAGTGTCTCAGTTTACCTTTAACAATGTGGTCATTTACAGTAGTTGGTAACACTTTATGTAAATGCCATGACTATAATAATCTATGAAAACATTATAATGCATTCTTAAAGCATTATAAATATGACAATAAATACCTGTAAAAAGATATAAAATATTAAAGCTATGTTTATGCATAATGCATTATGAATGCTTTATGAAGCTTTCTTCTACAATGCACTATAGATATCTTAATAATGTAGTACAAAACATCCTTAATTCAGATATCCACCATTATAATGCATTGTAAAGGTCTTAATGCATTGTAAAGCTTATGAAGTATTATAATTAACACTATAATGCCTTATGACTGTCAATAGAAGATACTGTCATGTTTTACTAATTTGTAATTTGTATTAAGGTATCTAAAGTGCATGATAGATGAAACTTTCAAGCAAAGTGTTACCCAATAGTTTTAGTTCAAGAATACTGCAGTGAGTATTAAGATGATTATGTCTATCACCCCAGTGTTCCATCTCTTTGAAACATTGTTGCAGGGAGTGGGGAATGGCGAGCAGTTTGCGTCACACCTGACAGTCCTGGATCTCCTTGACCGTGCAGTCACTCCCCGTGGCGAAGACGGTCTTGGCATCGGGACACATGGTGACGCAGGAGTAGCTGCAGGACTTCAGGACGCTCTCAGACAGGCGCGTACCACTAAGCGTGTTCCACTCGTACACGGCGCCGTCCACGCCGCAGGACACGAGGCTGCTGTCATCTTCACTCCAGATAACGGAGCGCACCTGCCGAATGCAAAGTATCGCCCAGAATGCCACTGTACCACTGTCATTTTCTATTACAAGTCTTATTTTATGCAGCACAACTCTGGTAGCAGTAATTATTGCATATTATTGCTCCTCCCCAAAACAAAAGGAGATTTAACCTTTACAGAATTAACTAAAAAACATTTCCCTCAGGGATCAATATAGTTGTTCTGATTAACTTCTGTTTTTTTAAAGATTTTTTTCTGATAGCTATGACTTTGCACATATTTATTAATTTTATTAATTTTAGCACACGCTTTTAGTCAGTGCAATGTACAGTCAGTCCCTGCAGCAACTGGGGGTTAGGGTTTTGCACAGCGGCCCAACGGTGCAACCATTCTCCTGACTCTGGGGTTTGACCTGACGACCTTCCAATCACACCGCAATCGCCAAACGCCGCATCCCTTTCATATTTACCGTAGTCACTTATGAATCTCACCTTTCCATTATGACCCTTGAGGTTCAAGGTGTTTTCAAACGTCATACTGGAATAGATGAGAATGATGTTGCCATTGACGGCTGCAAACATGTGTCCCCCGTGGCTAAAAGCACACTGAAAGAAACATCAGAGGGCAGGGGAGTCAGTGCTGCCATTTCCCGCGCAGAGACACGGGGCCGGAAGCAGACAGACGCCCACCTCCCGACAGCCGCGGACGGGGAATTCTTTGAAGGTCCTGATGTCATCTGTGAGAAGGTTCATGAAACACAGCTTATCTGCAAAGCCCGTCAGAATAAAGAGACCCAACGGGTGCAGGGCAACGCTGTAGGGTTCCTCTTGGAAGGTCTTGTAGAGCTCCAGGGTGCTGGTAGAGTTGAATAAGAGAGTGCCTCAAAAAAGCCCATCAAGTAAGGCATAGGAAAACATCCTCAAAGGATCAACTGCAGTTAAACAATAAACATTTATTTCCCATAAATCCCATACTGTCCTGCTCTGTCATGGACAGCGACCAAATTTCTTACAAGTAAAGGCACCATTTGTTATCTTCCTACAAGTAAAATGGAATGCAGTAAATCATTGAACGAATGGCACAGTATAAGATTAGTCGAATTCCTCAGTGCAGCCAAGAAGAGATCCCGATGGTTCTTCTTACTTAGACTCGTAGTTCCATATACGCACGGACCGGTCCAAGGAGCTGGTGGCCACGAGCGGCTTGCGGCTGCACACAGACAGGCCCGTGATGACATCCGAATGAAAGCAGTGCGAGAGGAACTCGAAGTGCACACGCTCCTCCTGAAGAACGACGCAAGGGGAGTCACTTCCCGGCCGGCCTCCCGATTGCGCTAACGGTGCCGATTACCGGCCCTACCTTACACATCTCCGCAGAAGACAAAGAGATGCCGTAGAGCTGGCCCGAGTCGGTGCTGGCTGCTAGCGTTTCCTCAGAAGGGCTGATGCACAAGGTGAGGATCTGCTGCGGCTTGGCTTTGCTGAACTCACTGATGCTGAGGTCTTCAGGGATCTACGGTACAGCACACATCTAACAGCAGCAACGATGGACATTCCTGCTACTTCCAGGACAAACTGAGTCAAGCCAAGTCAACATAATGCATGTGAATACCAACACTTTGCAGTGAAGTTCCTTTCAAAAGGTACCGAGTTGATATAACATGCAGTATCAGCCAAATGTCTACACACACCTACTGAAAATCACTTGTTTTTCAACAAGATGATGACCCTAAGCATGCCTTGTTGTAAGGATCTTTTTATGAGCAATGAGGTAGTGCTGGAAGTGCTGTGACCAATGACCTGGCCCCCAAAATCCCTGGGGCTAAATCCTACAGAGCTATTGTGGGATGAGCCGTATCAAAGAGTAAGAGGAAGGCAGCCAACTTGTGCCCAGTACTTGTGGAAACTCCTTCAGGACAGTTGGAGAAGAATTCCAGGTGGCTACAGCTGGATGCTGGTTTAAAGAACGCCAAAGTCAGAGTCTGCAATGCTTGCAAAAAGGGACTATTTTGTAGTCTAATTTATGAACATGAATTATGAATGTTGAACACTTCTCTTGGTCATTGAAATAGTATATATATTACTTCATTGCCTTGAGGCCTTTTAACTATAAGGTGAATAACATAACTAAAATAGAGACAACAATAACTCTAAAAACAGGTGTGTCCAGACTTTTGACTGGTACTGTAGCCTAGTCACAAATTTACTGTTCTGACTCATTTTATTATCAAACGATTACCAAATTATTCAACACAAATAAAAAGATAGCATGAAAACGACATTAGCAATATTGTGTCTTTCAGAGCACAAGAATTATTCTGGTGGGTTTTTTTCCCCCACATGCAATCATACTGAATGAATTAGGCAGGTCATTATGATATCCTGAATAATATAAAACTCCAGGGAAACATGTTCTTTGCAGTGGACATAATGGAATTACCAGGATCTCTCTGGTTTTAATATAATCTTTCTCTTCAGTTTTTTCAAACAGGCACACGGTCCCCTCCCCGGCAGAGCACGCAAACCCTCGGGAGTAGGCCGCGATGGAGGTTATGCGAGCATGCTGGCCAGCTTCTACTAACGTCGAATCTTTCTGCTTCCTTCTGTTGACTGAGCTGAAAGGCAAAAAGTCAAGTGTTGTATTCAAACAGCCAGGTGAACGCAGAACTACCCCGATCACAGAATCTACCCCACACCTTTCAGCCTCCTGCGTGAAGAACCCAGCCTTCACACTCAACTCTCTCCTCAGGTCTCCGGACTCGAAGACCATCAAGGTGCCCTCGTCTGTGCCCGCGATCACCCGCGTCTTCGACACCCAGCCGTGCGAAAGGAAGTTGTGCGAGTCCAGCTTATGAAAGCTGGATTGCTTCAGTGTTCCCTCGAAGTACTGGAAGAGCTTGAAAACACCGTTTCCGCTGATGCAGATCTCAGTGTGGTTCTCGGGATTGAAGCTCACCTGAACCAAAAGAGGACACCTTAAACCTCATGTATTACTGCTGCAGATGCCTTCTAAAAAGCGTGCACTGCAATGGTAATTTCCATCTTAACATCTGCATCATAAATTTAACACAAGCCCAAACTCCCTTAAATTCGCAGCTTAACATATAAAGGAGTGGATGATTTCAACCTCTTTACCTGGTATATAGGGTTTGTCACCCCACCAGTTTTGACTGTGGCCATGACCCTTTGCTTCTCCCACATCCAATAGTAAAGCATCCAGTCGGGAGCCCCAGCCTGGCCGATGAGGTACTTGGAGTCGGTGGAGAAGGCCAGGCACACGAACTCCTGCACGGGAGGGTCGCCCCCGGTGAGGAGCTTCCTTCTCCGGCTCGGATCCTCCCGCAGGTCGAACACAGTGACGGTACCTTCCTCAGCGCACTCTGACACCGCCAGATAGCGGCGATTAGCGCTGAGGGCCATAGCACGCATGCCCTTGCTTTTCTCTTTACCTAAGAGACAAAAAGTCTACATTTGCATATAACGTCGTGTTTAATTCTGACATTAGTACCAATTGTTTTGCTTGTACCCTGATTATGATTTCTTTTCACAACTTAAGATATTTTTTTTGCCAGTCATCTTGATTTATTTTTCTTTACCCGGGATAAACCTTTGCCATTTCAGATCGACGTTGTAACACACGCAGTTGTTTCCGGCTGGAAACACGACGGTCTGGTCGTCCAGGAAGCAGAGGTTGTTGGCCACATCGCCGCGCAGCCCGAAGATGTGGCGGCTCTGAGCCGCAAGGGAGCTCATCGTGCAGGCGGCCCGCCTCTCTGCCTTTGGCTCACTTTTTAAAGAAGGGCGATACGGCATCAGCACGAACGAAAAGCCGAGGAATCGCCGAAGTGTGAACCAAAGGGTTACTACATACTAATATCAGGTAGCCTACATGCAATAGCCGGTATTGCACAACACGCGAAACTCATTTACAGTGTAGAAAGATATTTAATACTGAATGGGTGAAAGCGGTCAATTGCAGCAGTTACAAGTACCGTGACATGACTCATATGTTTCTCTTAGTCGATCAGACAACTACCGAGTCACTTAAGTTATAAATAAGTATTTACTATGTTACCATTCCCGTTTAACTGCATTGCCTTCCGCACAAACCTGATTTGATGCAGCCGTTCGTATTTTATTGGAAGTTTCTGTCTGTCCCCCGCCAGTGTGCGCGGCTGTGCCGTGAAGCCGAGCGGCTTGGTTGGCGTGTACCGTTACCATAGTAACGCCCAATGACGCGAACCCGGAGAGCTTCGGTTCATCCATCGTTTTATCCCCAAGCGCGGAACTGGGCAAAAAAAAGTCGGCATGTACACTTTTCAGGCTATTCTGTACACGTATACGGTGCGTACGGTGTTCGAAAAAATGAGCAAAGACCCCGAACTTCGACACCGGCCCACCACCACCACCAGAAACCCCCCCAGAATACATTTTAGATCCTACGCTTATTAAGTCACATTCCTGACACATTCCTGAAATGACAGCGTAGCATAGTGGGATGGGCTCGTGGCAGCATCACGCGACCCTGCCCAGGATAAGCAGTTAGGAGGTTGGTAGGATGGATGGATGGATGGATGGATGTCCTGTGCTCGGTTGAAATAAAAACGCACCATGCATGCCTTGGTGGTATGTTCCGAATCAGGCAAAATGTGAAATGTAGTATACACCAGCGAAGTAAACTTGCGGTTATGAAACTTCGTTTTCTAGAACGAAATGTTGGAACTATACTATTATTAAAGTTCTAGACGTTACATTGGACATATTTTTTTTTGTTGCAAAAATCGATGCTGATGGAAATTTAAGATTGATCTTCGACCACTGGTGCTTGTTTCTACAGAATATAGGACAGATCAAACTTAATGTTTTATGGTAATTCAAAGTGTAGAAAGTACGCTTCAGGTATTGTGCGTTTTTCCTTCATTCTGGGATTATAGCTACACAAATATATTCACTGCCACTAGGGGTCAGGCAAGGCGCATTTTTCTCAGACCACTGAATTTGAAGCGTATGTTGCAAATGTTATAGCAAACTTGTACTGTATTACAGTACTTAGCGTGAGCTACCACTTCAATTACTTCTAACAAATATAAATGGCAGTTGAAAATATTTTCACAATGAACAGGGATTTAATGATGGAATAAAACTTGCCGAGTGTAGTCAATATATTGATACAACTGGTGCCTCATTTTCCTTATCCATCACTTTTCTGTAATAACTTTTGTAATATGCCCAGCTTTAAACTTAGTTACTCCCCAGCACATGAGGCAAGCGTCCAAATATTACGTATTTTCCCAATGGTTGTAGGAGGCTTTAATATTTTATGATTCACTATTCGTCTTCCCGACTAATTGCAGCCATCTACAGTTTTATATATAGATTATTTCTACTTTATTTACGAATAATCATTTTGGTTATGAGTAGTGAATAAAGTTTAACATAAAACGTGTTTATGACTAAAATGGCCACTTGACGTCACTCAGTACGTGTTATTCAACGCAAAAGAAAAACGCTAAACCCTGTCGTGAACGAACTGATTTATTGAGGTAGTGACTCATACACGTTCATGCGTGAATGGCATAATTAGACATGCCACTAATTACTCGTTTGTAAAGAAGCAGTCATCGCAGTAACAATCTGACTTGAGGTTCTCCCTAGCCCAGAGGTAAAGCGTGAGAATTGTACACAGGACTGGAAATGTTCCAAAACTTGACTCTCGTAGGATTAATCAATTCTCTTATTTTTTTTATATGGAACAAGTAAGTAACGGAGTCTCGCAGTTCTCCTTGTTACACGGCGCAATAGTGCAGTAGCTGTCGGTGGGAACTGGCGGCTCAGGGGACGCAGCTGGTTAGAAAGTAATTGTGTGTGAAGTCGCCTGTAATAAACCGATGAAAAAGGCATCGTTGGCAGAAATTGATTTGAATATACATTCAGCCTACAGTACGAGGTTATTATTAAGCATTATGTATAGGAAGTTAATAAGAGCTTAGAACATTCTAAAAGGAACGTCTCCCACATTGTCCATACCCACTACAATTTCAAAATACATTTCAAAGCCTCTTTGGATGCGGGCACCAGCCTTTGTACGCGCAGATATTGGTAGGTAAATGCTTGGCGTTTCTTTTATTCATGTTAGATACTTTGCTTGCCTGCTTCTCAGTGAAAGCCTGCGTGTCCATTTGAGGGATCCGGTCACAGCTTTCGATAACAGCTAACGTACCTACCGCGCCTGGATTGACACATCATCCACAAACAGTTGGCTGGGATCTCCACTCCAGGGTGTCTTAATGCCTTAAAGCCGACAGCAAGATCTGCACAACAGCTTATTAGTAAGTTACGTGTTGTAGGCAGCATGCTTCGTGCTCGAATGTCTGAGTGACAAAACACACTTGAAGTTAGCTTACAAGCAGTTATAAATACAAACCTAGGGTGACCAGATAATCAATGTCGTCCCGGTCACTTTGAGTTACTTCAGGTTCTACGAACTACTTTAAACCTGAAAGGCTCCTGTGCTTGGCTAAATAGTTCCGTTTTTCTTGTGCTTTGACTCGTTTGTTTCCTTGATTGAAAAGCTCACCCTGCTGTTGCACATTAACATCAGTGATACGTGGATGATTATAGGAGGCTAAATCAGTACGCTGCAAGAATTCAGCGCTTAAGTGAAATCCAGCTCCTTTTAATTGAAATGGCAAATTGACGAATCTTGTCCTAGCTCAAAGTGTCCGGGATGGATTATCTGGTCACAAACCGAACATTAGAAGCTGTATCAAAAGAAGGCAGCGGCAAGACTGCATTTGCGAGAGAATTCAGGGCATAGATCAGGGGTCTCCAACTCCGGTCCTGGTGAGCTACTACCCAGGTGGTTTTCTGTCCTACCTGGCTTCTAATGAGCCACACCGCCTCTCAGGAAAATCCCAGGAACAGGTGTGGCTCATTAGA
>JAODKL010000044.1:3567229-3589554 GCA_026780765.1 Petrocephalus schoutedeni
GTGGCTCATTAGAAGCCAGGTAGGACAGAAAACCACCTGGGTAGTAGCTCACCAGGACCGGAGTTGGAGACCCCTGACAGATGGCCATAGATTGAAAATGCAAAGAATGCACATTTAGGTGAAATTCTAGCTAACGTGAAAATATGAGAACTGCTTCAAAGAAAGCAAACCAAACACAGGGAAACCGCGTGTTTTTTGTGTTAGCCGTCACACGGCAATACTCATACTTTGTCCCCTTTCATACTGAACCACATACAGTAATATATTGTGGCGAACCGACCCGCCATCGTGTGGGAGGCGCAGAAGGTACACAAGGGGGCATTTATTACACACGCATCACTCACGCTGCCCACCGTACCCATCGCCCGCTTACTCCGCACGACGGGCACACACACGCTATATACAACGATTGACATTTAACTCTACACATCACGATGTCAGACCGACGAACCATTTACAATATTGCCGACAATCCCACAATGCCGCGCGGCCCCATAGTAACTCCAGCGTCACGATATTTTACAAAAGGCATAATGAAAATAGCACTACATTTTATCCTACGGTTCCCGTATCCTTTTTTAATCCTCTTAAACTACCATTTAAGCAGCAAACCTGTTATAACATGGAATCTGTTCGACAAATTAAACAATGCTGCAAGGTATGCGAAATGTGTTATACGCAGCTCCGTAAACGAACGAGCTGCGCGCCAGTGCGCATGCTCGCGCCGCAGCGGCTGCGTGGACGGCGAAGGGTGAGCCGAAGTCCTGCATTAGTCACAGCTTAAGATAGCAGCATGGGGACACTCGCGTCTTTAGCAACACCCACAGGCGGAGAGAAGCACAAGTCACACAGGGCCTTCGTTCACTTGCCTTTTATTCATATTTAAAACGTGCTGAGGGCAGCGATGTTCATACATTCCACTGATCCCCAGTGATTCATATCCAGTAACACATCACAACCCGGTCAAAGATTTATAGTAAAAGAAAATAAAATTCATTGTCATCTTCATTGAGAGAGCAGCATTTGGTTTTAAAAGGGGAAAAAATCCAGCCCAAGGGCATGACTTTGTGGTCATTCATTCACACTTTGAAATAACATTAAAAGAAACATGTTGAAACAGATAAATAAACCCTAACAATTAGGAAGGATCATAATAATAATAACAATAATAATAATTCACTCTTAGAAAAAAAGGCATTCAAATAAAAAACAAAGTGACTCAAGCATTAAAGTATAAGGTGATGGGGGGGGGGGAGGAAGAGTCCACATGGGTCAATGCTTCAGGCAGGACTTGGTCAGTGTGCGTGGGCTGCTAGACCCATTATAATTTGCATTACAACTTGCAGCAGGCTTTTTCTCAAAGATCGGTTAAGCACAAGGTGCCTTTGGATCTCCACAAGAGAAGAAAAAACAGTCCCATTGCAACCTAATACGTCAGGCAGCCTATGCTGCTACCATTCATGCGAATTCAGCTACTCCACTCACACGAAAGCACCAAGCCCGTGTCTAAATCCTTGACTGCCCTTGTCAGCTGAAAAACTGATAAAACTGCGTGTCTCTGCCTGTAAACAGTGGCTTCTGAAGGCTGACTCCATTAGTGCTTTGACATTCCTTAGGGTCCGCCTCTCACCCGGCCTGGCTGATCAGATGGGACTGAACCGTCCGCGGGGCCCATCACGTCACTGGTACTGCAGGTAATTCTTCAGAGACTGAGGCAGTGGCAATGTTTCAATTTCCTGCAGGCGCTCCCGGCCCAGAGCCAACCGGGCTGCTCGACGACACAGGTCCATGAGGGGGAGGGGTTCCGCTGTAAGTGACATAGGGAGGAGAGTGGTTGAGAAGGGGTGAAAAGAGAAATGAATAAATGCTGTGTAGGAGTAAATGCTGAGTAAATGTGTATGCGCTGGCCTAAACGGCACTACTGAAGAATGGTTAGAATGCCTTTGCTCCACTGGCTCAGAACACAGGTTTCAAACAGCTATTCATATCTTGTGTAGCCATAAAAAAAAAAAACACTGCTTCCCTGCACTGTGCTGGATGGTCATGCCCAATGTTTGGGAAAACCAGCAAGCTGTGCAAATGGGTAATCTGGCAGGGTAAACACTGTAGACTAGGTAAAGCAGTACTAGATAAACATTTCCAAGAGGTAAAGCTGGGAACGGCAGTTACAGTTGGAGGCTGCACTCAAACGGACTCCAAAACGTCAGAACCAGCAGCCAGCCACACTGCTCTGGATGTTCACGGCTGGTGCTTGTCCAGCCTGCTGTACCTACTGGGAGCTTCCAATCAGAGCCAGACACTCCTGAGCTGGAATGGGGGAGGGGTGGGATTATGACCAGCTGATGCAGCTTAGCTACAGCCGTCCAATAACACAGATCTTACCCTTGGTTTAGCTAAAAAGACTCATTAAGAGAAATCCTCAGATAGCACTCTGGAATCGTCTTGAGATTCAACTCCATCATAGCATTGCAGAGTTTGATCTCAACCACGCACAATACACAAGCTACTTGTGCACCCCTGATTTTTATGGTATTTTATTGCAAATGTCCCCTCATACAACTGGAAAAGCTTCCTCTAGCCATCCAGTTTCCAGAAACCCTCCCAGGAGAAGCACAAAAAAGCCTCCCCACTGCAATTCTCCAATAACTATCCCTAATCGTTTAAAGCACATCTATGGCTGAAAACTGCTAGTAGGACACCTCCCCCAGAGAGGCTGCAGTAGAGATCTCCATTAATATGTAGCAGCATTAAATGCTGACCAGCCTGGAAAACAGGCATCTCTCCATCCTGCATGCAGACTGAGTGGCCATCAGTAGGTCAAACATTTATACCTTATTCTCCCAAGGTGAACTACTG
The DNA here is from genome assembly GCA_026780765.1 of Petrocephalus schoutedeni. Taxonomy (NCBI): domain Eukaryota; kingdom Metazoa; phylum Chordata; class Actinopteri; order Osteoglossiformes; family Mormyridae; genus Petrocephalus; species Petrocephalus schoutedeni. Next base: position 3,570,086 of record JAODKL010000044.1, read on the forward strand.
TGAGAACATGGTCAAAGATTTGAGAGTACTGAATAATTCATAGTGTGGCCAAGAGATCTCACTGTTCCTTATGTCACAGTGACCTCATATCAATGAGATTTTGATCCGTTTACATCCTGCTGAAACACAAATCAATTCAACAGACAATGCTGCTTGTTCCCAAAGGAAAAGTCTATGTAGCAATGTTCCATAAGACAGATCAAAGTAAATCAAAGATCCATCATTAAGCATTTTGTTTACAGAAATGGAGGTGGGCATCCTAGACTGCAGTCAAATTCACATCTGGCACACACATACCGAGAAACTACATAAAATGAACGTCTCATTCCTTCTTTGCAAAGCCAGCACGACATCACAACACCCAAGACCAGCAATGACAATAAGTGTCAAGAGTAGGCCTGTTTGTTTCCCCTGACACTACTGTGACAGAGCACAGCAAAACTGTACCCATCACACTGGAGTAGAGGGAGGGCCTGCATGTGTCCAAGTGAGGAATGAGCATCTAGGCACCCACGCAAGGCCGATCGCAGAACTGTATCAACACAGACAGCAAGCAAGCAAAGAATATCTAATGGCATGAATGTGAGCTGTGTATGGCACAGGGAGGAGGGGGAGGAACCTGAAGTGTACGCTTGAACAGGCTGGAAAATTTAGACACTCCTCCCATTCAGTGCAGTGAAGCCCGACCCACTGCTCTCATGCCCCCAACTGATTAATGAGGATTTTAAAAAGGCAGATCTGAAATGAGCGGTAACAAGCAGACTGCGTGGCATTGATTTTGGATCGGGTATCAGGAGAAAATGGTACATCCTTCAACAGGACTGATATCAAGAGAACATGCGCCTCAATACACAAATATTTACCCATGACCACCCAAACAATCAAATCCCTGTGGTAAACAGACACTAGATGGTGTGATCCATTATGCTCATTCGCCTTGGTCCACTGAAGCATGGAAATTCTCTCTGCCACCCAAGTGACCTTACGTCAAGCACAAGTTGTCAATATTTGCTAAGAGAACATAACACAGGGGCTTAATCAGAAATGCATCATCACATTTTCATGAGGCTTTAATACCGGCACGGAAATTACTTCACTACATCTGGGAGTTCATAATTATTCTGGGGCTGGTGGGAAGTCTTTGAGCCTCTGCTTGGCATTGTGTGATTCGAGACCAGTGAAGGGGATAAGCATCAAGAAGTAAAAGGAGATGCACAGATGGATCATAACTCAATGAATAACATGTGATACATGATTAGAAAGTACCAGCAGTCAACATTTCTACACCACCAGGGCAGTACAAGGTTGGGGACCAAGTCGAAAAAGGAAAAAAGATAAAAAAAAAAAAAACATTTTCCCCCACTTAAACACTCATGACACAGCATATTGCTCATAAATCAAGTAAAAATCTTGACAGACTTGAGGTTGTGGCAATCTGAGCTCAGTCTCTAAACGGGGTAACGTGGGTGAATATGAATGTAAATGCAGAGACAGCCTAGCATTATCTGTAATGGACCTTACCTTGTACCCCATCAACCTTTTCTGGGTTTAATCTACGAATACAGGAAGCCATAAATTTATCCAGAGTTGGGTAAGACTCAGACAGACCAAACCACCCCCTGAAGTAGGGATGGCAGGTTCTTTCCCACTCAGGTCTTAAGCTCTGCAGAGGAGGCCATATCAGGCTGTACAGGTCAGTAATTAAAGACCCCTGGTCAGGAACGACCCAAAACAAGCTCTGCAGCAGCAGTAAAGCAGCGGCTTATTACCATGGCTTTGCCAAGCACCCAGGAAGCTGGGGGTTAAAGGCTTAACATGGGGGCCCAAGGACTCAAGCACGAACCGGCAACCTTCTGATCACAAGTATGGAAGTTTAGCCTGCTGAGCCACAAACAATGTGCCACTGCACTTTTCTTTGGGAGCTACTGTGAGGTAGTTATAGTAATAATGCCAGATAAACACCAGACATGTCACAGTTACTACATAATTGCGTGATCGCGATTATTAGAAGTGACCACAACTATTTTGTATGATCTCTAAAATCGCCTCCATCTGTACACAATCTGAAACAAAACGTCACATTTCTGTTGGTATTTCCATGTTGTTTTCTAGCATATAATGTTTGACTGGTGCTCGTTTAATGGCATCTCATTGTGGTTTTGAATCGATCCATACGACCTGCCTTGTTTTCTGTCGTCACTTCATTTGTATCACTTTGCTTCACAACAGTTATGACCCAAACTTATCGCTTTAGGTTTTTCTATTCATGACATCATGGTTCATTTTATAGACTGCTTGTGAGTGATCTCCACCAGCCCAGCAGGGGATATTCAGCCAGATATTCTGATTTTGAACTCGTCCGTTCATGTAATGATAGTTCTGTACAACACCTTCTCTTGTGTCCGAGTGCATGTTTATCGCTCGTTAGGTCCCCAGTCACGACACAGGCAATGAGCGAGGCACAACTCAGGTAGGTGGTACGGAGAGTGACAACAAATGTTTATCTAGAGGTGTTTATCTTGTTCTTATATATAGCCCTGAGCAATATTTGTTTATAAAGCTTTATAAAGGCAAACAAAAGCAATTTTTATGTTCCAATACTAAATAGCTCTTATTCATAAAAAGCTTAGCCTTTCATGCATTATTAGTGCATTACTAGGGATGAACGATTTTAAGAAAATACTGAACTGCGATTTATCTGCGGCTAACACTGCTTGGACCCCTAATAGGACCTTTCTGTGAACAATCTCTGACCATGAAATAAGTAAGTAATTCACTTATGGCTCAGCAGCGGGACCAATATTCTTTCGCACTGTGAATGTAACGTTCTCCTTGGGTTTCACGTGTGTTTGTGGGCATATACGCAGTCACTTTGGGCAACTTCTAATTGGTGAGCATAATTGGCACATGAGGAGCACAGCACTTCCGATTGGAGAGACTGACAGTCACAGAAGGAGGACGGAATGAAATTGCAGAACTATTCTCACGTCAGTTTTAAACCCTTAGTCAGACGTGTGCATCAAAGCAGGCGAAGCTAAAAATCTGCTACTTACAGCAGAACACTAGAAGTAGCAGTAATATATAAATCATATATAGAGTACCAGATTTATTGAAGGGAGGCTCTTTGGAATCACTTTTCCAGAACACTGAAACACCTATACAAGAAAAACATCCACTGTGTGAGAGCTGGAAAGTCACTAGACCCAACAAACAAGGTTCCACAGGTCTACTCAGAGCCTAAACAAAAGGAAAACAAGTCTGTACAAGACCCACAATAACAAGGTACTCCACCAGTTCCATCACCCACCTCCCGCCAGACAAGGTTCAAGTGCCCCAACAGGCGTGCAACTCAACCATGGTCGAATGCTGCTGACGTCAGCCTCAGTGCCTGCACGGCACCTCCAGACGTCAACTGTGAACCTTAATCTGCCATACTTATGATGAATGTGCAGAACAGGGTAGCTGGCCAGCCATCTGATGGCACGCAGGGCCAGATCCCAAAGCCTAGTGACAACACAAGTTGGCTTTAATCCCTGTGTTAGACTCCAACTCCTAGATTCCAGACAATCTCCTGTACTCAGAAGAGGAGAACTATCCCACAGGAAGCACCATACCAGAAACACAAACCTTCAGCTTCTCCCCATTCTGTAGTATGTCAAGTAACAGGGGTATATATACACACATACATACACACACACACACATACACACACTCCAACGTGAGCCCACCATTCAATTACCCCAGTAATATAATGAATCACTCACACCCATGGATTACTAACCAGATGAAGGGCACACATGATGTTTTACATACAAATGAATGCAGTTACAAAGGGAGAACTTACGGTCAAGGCCATTGATGTAGCACATTGTGATTTCACAGTGGCCCCACACTGCACTGACAATGGGGTACAGCTTTTTGCCCTTGAGCCCACGGAAGGCAATGCCCAAATACTGGCCGTCCACCACAAAGCTGAGCGTGCCCTCATCCATGTCCAGCACCACCACCAGTGAATCCGGTGGTACAAAAGACTCATCAGCCCCCAGGAAGGCGGGGTAGGTAGGGGCAGCCTGTGCCGGCTGGTTCTTGCTGTTGTGGTACAGCTTGTTACGGCCCAGGTCCCAGCCCCAGGACTCGGAGTCACTGCCCACCAGGGCCATGTAGCCAACTGAGTGTAGTGGTGCCTGAGCGGTGGCCACGCCCACCACAGCATGTGTTCCTCGCTGCCGTGTGGGCCAGTGGATGCGCCAGGCGTGAAGGCCTCGAGTGTGGCCTACCAGGCCACGGATGCAGTCTGTGCTTTGAGCCACTGGGTGGCGGTGTAGTGTCAGCCCATCCTCCTCCTTAACAAAGATGTTGAGCGAGCGGTCATTGGCATTCCAGGAGTGCTGCAGCTGTACAGCAGGTGGTGCTGGGGGCAGATCCAGCAGCAGGTCCAAACGGGCCGGCCGACAGAGATCCGGACCCCTCAGCTCCCGTCGTGTCGGCCTGTAGGATGACTCTGTGCGGCCATCCACCGCCTTGAGGCTCCCTGAGATCTTCTGGCCCATTTCTGAGTGGCCGGGGGAGGGTGGTGGGATCTGTCTCCAGAGCCTGCTGCTACCTCATCAAAGCGGATTTTTTGGTGTCCAGACTGTCCTGGCCACAGTTCGGCTACACCTGGTGCCGTCTTGTCCTCAGAAAAGAACGGGCCCACGAGCTGCAGACAGAACAGGGGTGTAAATAACATAAGAGCAAATGTGACAGTTACACATCCCACCCTTAAACTTCGAAACACTTAATGTACTTTTTATGGGAAGGCTTCTAAGGACACACAAAAAATCACTCAAGAGTGCTGGGAAACATTAATCCCTTTGAGTAATGTCCCTTTCCAAAAGATCCTGCTTGCTTTTTCAGGACATCGATAAAGTGCTACTATGCATAGAGACTTGCCATTATGGTAAGAAAATGGACGACTGCAGCTGATCAGATAATGGCTAAAAATACCATTCTGAATAGTTATTAACGACCACAGGAAGGAAGACCGCATGGACAACCAACAGCTCAAGGTTAGGTTACTAAAAATCAGCCCTTTTCTCATCTAGTATAATTAACCAGTTAATTGAACTACCTAAAAAGGCTGACCTACTCCATGCTGCGTAGCCTCTTCTCCCCTCAACTCCACAAGTAACAAACAGTTAGCATCACCCCTCCAAAGTGATGACTACACTTTTCCCAAGAAAAGCTCCATGCCACTGCAATGTACTGCAGAATGGGGAAAAAAAATCAGGTACCACTAAAAGGGCAAGGTAGGGCTAGGAGACATCCAATCTGCAGTGTAACATCCAAGATTACCAGTCATTACCAAAAAAGGATCGCCACCCAAGGCTTACATCAGTCGTCCATCTGACACCACATTCCTCACTTCCTACTATACTGTGAGACTGAGCAAGCCCATTAAGACAGCAGAAAAACCATCTAGTCACTGGGTTCAGGAAAAGATAACATTTAACAATTATTAAAAAGTGTATGAAACTCATCTAAATATGCTTTGTGATTATACAAGAGGCAGTCTTCTCTGACAAGATTACTTCTCGCCATTTTGTTCCTTTCAACTCACCTTTCTCCACCCCTCAAAACAATATCCCCCATACCTTCCCCCCCATCCGCACACCATTTACACAAAAGAAAGCGTGAATAACACATTTAGACACCTGGTCATGTGATAAATCGGAACTAGTGTGTCAATGAGAGGAAGGCTCCAGGCTCCTTGGGAAAACATTTCTGTGAAGCACAGACACGTGACATAAGTGGCTGTCTGAGATCAGCACATGTTCTGCCCGGAACTCAAAAAAGAAAAGAAAAAAAACACTAGAATGCCATAAGCTGATAACAGGGCCACAATAAAAACGGGTAGCTTCTCAGGCTCATGAAAGAGGACCATAGACAGATGGGAGACAAAAGAAAGTCTGAATGAGGGGTGGAGACCCACAACCACCCCCGGCCTATGAATTTCCCCCATAGAGAAAAAAACAGGTATCCACAGCAACAGGAAGGGACCAACTGCACTAAATGTTTGAAGTTTAATTTTGCCCAACAAAAGCTGGCATGTCATGAAGTGTTTTTGTTGGTCTACTCATTAGAGAGCATGTGTGTGGGGGAGGGGGGGTGAAACTGTGGCCAAAGTGCAGAAAGTCAATATTCTTGAAACACAAAGGGCGAAGACAGGGAAATGGTCGTGAGGGGGTTAAGCATGGAGAGTGTGGTTAAAAAAAACAGCTGCTCTTGATGGAGGAGCTGCTGTTACATCCATCCATCTCTACCCCACTTGGCGTACTGACAGTCACCCAGGCAACAAGCCGAGTAGTCCAGCCCAACCCAGCCCACCCTTTCTTCACACACAAGCTCTAGATCCTCTAGGGGGATCCCAGGTGCTCCAAACATGTCCCAGGCCTGCCTCAGGGCCTCCTCCAGGTGGCACGGGCCTAGAAGCCCACCAGCTGGCTTAAAAGGAAATGAATCTGAATACAAATGCACCCCCCCAAAACATAAAATTCTGCAACCACCCTAGAGTGATAAGAGGAGGCAGAGGACCCAAGTTAATCATGGGTTCTGACATTACTGCCCACCCCCTCACCCAGTTTCCTACATTTCAAGCAGCTCATCTAATCCATTTGTTGTCTGTGGTTGAGACAAAGGGCCACCATGACACCAAACGCCTTTCAGGAGAGAGGGCAGGCCAGCTGGAGCTATGGGCCCCAGGAGAGCTGACCCGGGTGGACACAATGCTCTCCAGGACGCAGCAGAGAGACGGTGGCACCGGCCAGCTGCTCCACTTCATTCATGACCAGTCGCCGGCACGCTGGTTGAAAATTGTGGCGTATTAAATATCACTGGTGGGTTCCAAAAATACGATGACACTGTGCATTAGTGCTGCATCGCATTGTGAGGGATGAGGTCGAACTCACATAATTGATACACTTCAGTAAACAAAGAAAACCGGAAACCTGCAAGATTTGCATTGGTACATCAAATATTCAGAGCATTTTCCAAAACGTTCCTGCCAATCCCTGCCTCCACAAGGCAAACTAGTTAAACGCTAAACATTTAAAATCTTTTTACCACTGAATATCAGACCAAGCAGCTTTGCTTGCCCCAAGTAATTCCCCCCAGATGCTGTTTCATCTGAAACTGACTGATTAAACAGTACTTTTGTTTGCTTTAGAGAACTTTCATCTGAGCTTTTACGGTTCTGTGCAACGCGATTTTAAGATCAAAGTAGTGTTGTGTACAAGATTTATGCCTAGGGGAAGAAATCAATTGCAAGCAGCTTTTGTTTCCCTACAGAACTGCCATTAGAATAGTATCACCATAAACAGAGTGTCAGACGTATGCGGGTGATGTTATGCCAATGGGCCCCTCCCCTTACATATGCAACCCTGCTAATTGTTGTGCACAACAGAGCACTATAAAAACAGGATTCATAAAACTTGGCTGAGGTTTTAATAGCCAAACCCACATTACGAGGTAAACAAAGTTGTCCTGGCAAACCTCACATCTGGCATAATTCAGAACAAATGTATTTCTACTTAGTTTTACTCAGCATTTACAAATTATGCAGCTATACAACATGATGGCAGGCTGCTATTAGCAGCCAGTCATAGCCAAGGGTGTATAAAGGCACACATTTATGCCAGATCTTAGTTCACATCTATTTAAAATCACATGAACATATAACCAAGTAGTCAAGGAAGGACACAGTTTGAGCCAAGATACCTGGCAAGCATCTCTTACGTCTATACATGTGGTGAGAGTCTGAGCGAGAGAGAAAGGTAGGACAAATAGAGCCCACCATGAACACAAGGCCAAGCCAGATCACAAGCACGACCTGGGAGTGTTTTCCAAAACCCCAGCAGGAAACTTAAAGAGGCTGTGCTAAACATCCAAACGAAGGACTGGCTAACAGGAAGGAAGAAAGCGACGCAGATGGACTCAGGAGGCGGGCTTTCACGAATGCATAAATCACTGCCAACACCTGGTTACAACTTCCTGGAAAACACACTGTTCGCCCTAAGATCTGGCTGAAGCTTCAACACACGTGAACGGAGACTGGCAGCGTCAGGACAAGACAAAACCACCTTCCATATGCTTTCAAAAGAAATTAGAAGTTAGAATCAAGTTCTGTAATCCTTAAAATCCAATAAAGCATTCTGCCGTCAAGGGCTTCAATCAAGACTGGTGACGTCAGTTAAATTACAGCTAAGTCCGCTAAGCCGAGGGAAGGAGAGGACATACTGAGGGTTTTAAGTTACACTGGATGTCTGGGAGATCCTCTAATGAAGCGGGAATAACTTCTCTTAATGATCGTAGCTATAGACATGGCTTCAAATCATCCCAGAGAATGGATAGGTAATACAAATTATCCTTTTTTTCTTTCTACACAGTTTCAGCTGGTCAAGTCCATGGGCCTAACTCCCACAAAAAGCTGACACCAAGGGCTTACGTCACCAGGAGAGAACATCCTGTTGGCACAGTAGCAGCTCAGTTTACACTCTCCGCAACTTTTCAGCACACTCTTTGTTTAGCCAGCAGGAACCTAGGATTCTGTTCTTTCCAAACTCAGCTGCAGTACCATCATTTTCATATGTCACAGCACGCCACCAACACTTGGCCAAATTAACAGTGGGGAAACCGGGACCACTATGGTGACTAATTCTGAGAACGAAGACAAATTGTGAATTTGTTAAGCATCATTCAGAAAGACACTGCCCTCCTACCAGCCCAACCTCCTCTTTTCATTCTCATGACCACTCCAGATCAGCGGCACTGATCTCACTCCTTCAGTGATGCAATTCTTATTCTGAGCTTGGCCTGATATTTTGGCAAACCAGGAGATCCCTAAAACCCCTCTTTGCCTGCATTCGAGTGTGAATTGAGGACCAAGGGTATCCTGCCAGCTAAAGCAAAGCCCACGGCTGACTCATTCAACCGTGACCAGTAATGAGATGTGCACATGGCTGATGGCAACACAGATTGAGATCTATTATTGAACTAGATCAATGATAATAAAGGGGAAAAGGTCAGTAACACAAAGCAGGGGGCAGGTACCTGGGAGCTGGTGGCCCGGGGGAGGCCAAAATAGTATACCTAAAGAGCTTCCACACACTTCCAGTTTTACACCTCTATTCACAACTGATTAACAGAACTAAATGACTTAAGAAGGATGACATAAGGTCCTGCTATAGCCACAAAATGAAACAAACTTTCCCAAAGAACTGGAGCTCATTTGCAAGAGGTATGAGGGACATCAAGTTCCACAAATGCAGTCCTGTTTTGGAAAAGCAATTGCTAGGTGGAAGGGGGGTCAGAGGGAGGAAGTGACTACTGCTTGGCTGTTGCATGTAGAGGGCTAGGTTTACCACTGCCAGTTCAGGGACTGACTCACCTAGGCATTCGCTTACAGCACCAGCCCTGGAACACGAGCTGTGGAGAACTTCCCTTTGCAAGTGAACCTAACTTGCAAACTTTTGCTTAGCTGTAAACCCTATTCTCAAACATTTTCTTGACAGGCCCTGTGAGTCATTAGAATGAACTGAAGTCAAGGCCTTTTATTTCCCCCCCAAACAGCCAACATCTGACAAGGAGTGCAATTTCTTTTAAGTTGAAGGACTTGGTGTATACTGGCTTGTTTCCAAGGGTAGCAATATCCCAAGTGATATACTCTTAAAATCGACCTGACAATGAACTAGAGCATGGTACTCATTATTTCATATTAACTGCTTCCAACCAGCAAAGTTTTACAGAGCAAGAAAAGGGTACTCCTGTGAGTTTTACTTACACAAACATTTTGAGGGCAGAATTAAAAGTGACTGGTTCAGAGAGATAACCAATCAGATCTTCTTTCAGTTGACAGACTAACCAATCGGATGTCTTGGTCCTGCCGCCTCAAGTTGCTTGGACCCACCTCCTCTACAATCTGATTGGTCAGCTCTGAACCATTTTGCTTCGGCCCTCAGAACGTCTGCGCAAGTAAAACTCCCATGAGTGAAAAGAGCACAAACCTGAATGCAACTAACAAGAATGAAAGCAGCCACAGATGTACGATCCCACATTTCCATCAGCACGCACAGGCTCATCGGATTATAAAGGCCACATGCCCGAGATCCCAATTATTCATGACCCATTCTACAACCGGGGAATGGAAGCAACCACCACTGCAGCAACGGTGCTACCAAGCTGCCCTCCAGCACAGTCATCTAAATGCAAATGGGAAACCTGGCCATTTCCTAATGGGGAAGTTGTTTTGCGGGATCACTAGCCAGTGCTTGCTTATCTTGCCCTATATGCATATTGTCGCTTATACATCTGTGGGCCAGAATTCTTACAGCAGAAACATCTCAGCTAAAGACCGGCTGCCAGACTGGGATACAGGACACCCACACATAGTACTGAACTCATTTCGCCATCATATTCCTGCTAGTCTTAACCCTGCCTATGTCCAACCTCCATCAAAGTGGAGGTCACTGAAAATAGTCTGTCATCAACAATCTACTCATGCAGGTAACCAGCTATACAGAATGGGAAAATCACATGGCCCACAGAAGGGCAGTACACATGCAGAATTAGCATGCACAGACATGTACAACCTCACAACCCCATTAAACCCTAATCATTAACACTGCTTTACAGGACATATCCATGTTGATTTCCTAGCTACTACACACACAAACCTACTGTTTCTTAATTAACAGACTAGGTTTTTTTATACATGTGTGACTAATAGTTACGTCACCAACACAAAACAGTTTACTGATCCAACACGATTCTCTGGATTTTCTGAGAACCAGCAGTTTAACAAAAAACATCATGATGCATAAGGTTCCAGCACAACTCATTCAGACACGTTAACAGCCAAAACAAGCGCTTTGCAATGTTTAAAAACTAGCTGTGGCAAGTCATCTATCCACCCACTGAACTCTCTCCTTTCATCGTTATCATTCAAAGTGGTGTGGTTTAAGTCTATGTGGTGTGGAACAAGACCCAGACGTCACCTTGTCCTCCATGCCTGGATAGAGAGCAGCAACTGCTGAGAAGATACTTCCCTTAAATTTCTATTTGTACCAGTTGTTCTTGGAAATGATCCAGAACCCAACTTGAAACAAAAGAAACACCTAAGCTTTGAGCTATGGATTAAAGTGCTCCACAATACGTAACAAGGGACAATCAATCCTCTGTGAGGCTATATAAATTTTTCACAAGTGCTCATTTTTACACCCCCCCCCCCACACAAACTACCCAGGAAGCCAGTGTAAAACTGAACCAAGGGGACTTTGGATCTGGAGATTTCTGCTGCATGCTGGCAAGTCACAACAGACTTCGAAGACAAGGTATGCCCGCCCTCATTCCGTCCACCAGGAAATGTGCCTATTCTCTCCACGTGCGTCAGAGCTGGGAGCCTACGTGGAGACTGTGGAACAACACAATAGTCATCCAAACGGGAAGCCAAGGAGAAGGGGCGAAATATGAGTTGTTCCCTCAGCATCGGACAGTCGTACAAAAAGCCAGTCTATTCCACATACTCATGAAGCCACACATCTGCCACCCCTTTTCCCTCAACCCCCATCCTCCCAGGCCGGTGTCCTGAAGTCCACGGGGCTCAGATGGCCCACATGTTCATAGGGTTCACGTCCAGCACAGGCTGTACAGAAGCAAGCTGCAGCTGTTTTCATTTTAACTAGCGGCCTGATGTTCTCCACACTGCAGTTACAGGCCTGACTCAGATCTCGCACCTGCTCCCAGTCTCAGGCTTCTCGGAGATGCAACGGCTGTGCATGCTGCCAGATACAACCCCCCACCATGCTCGTGCGCACACACACAGCTGCCCCAACCTGACACACTTATCCCCAGTACTCTACACCAATTGGTCTTTATTAGCATGATCTCTGTTCAGGACAGGGGCTGAGTAGATAGGCCTATTGGGGGGGGAGGGGTCAAACGGCAGATGGTTAAGGTCGGGGGGAGGAGCCATGCGCGAATCAAACAAAAAAAACGACCTCCAGCAGTGGCAATTGTTACCCGACTGCTGGTTTCACAGCCCTGTGAAAGTAACCTCTAACGGCTACTATTCCCATACCCCGACCTACAAGACTTAACTAAAGCTAGTCCGCAAAACCTGGCTCTGCCTGGGCGACAAACGCCTATGAAAAACCCACGGAGGAAACTGCAAAAATAGTACTACAAGAGTCGAACTGTACTAATATGCTTGGAAGCGATACTTACGAAGCGGGCGTAACGACGTTTAAACGGTTTAATATACACAAAACAGGCGCCACTAAGAGCATCTCATTAACACTTCGTTTCCCAGAGCCATATTTTTCCCCTTTCGCCGGCTCAGACATAGTGCTCAAGGGGACATTCACACCCGCCGGGAAAGAAAAACAACTTCCAAGCGAACAGTAACAGCGCATTTGGTGTGCGGCGTCGGTAAACACGGAAAAGGCGACCTTATCCGCCGGACTTCCAGGCGTACGTCCCGGGCCGTTCATTCATTTGTCAAACAGCCCGGGCGCCCGGGGGCGCGTGGAGACCCGGAGCCGCCGCCGCGCGCTGCCATTGTTTGTGCGCCTGAGGGGGTTTCTGCCCTTTTTACACTTAAGGCTCAAAGACAAAAAAAAATTACCGGTCCGCCTCGGGAACGCACGGTAAACCGGCAGGTTTAGGTACCGTTTCTCCAGAGCCCGCGGATCGAGTTACCATTTCTCCGTCCGAATAACAAGTTAGTCAGCTTCGTCCCGTTCCAGCCGGGCCACCGCACAGAAACAACAGTCCAAATACCACACCAAAAACAAAAAGGGACGTGTACTTACGGTTTCGCTCGACTATAATAACGATACAACAAAGGAGTCGGTCCGCGGAGAGTCGCTCGGCTGAGCCGTACCACTCTAACGGCCACACACCCGCTCCGCTGCCAGATCGGCCGCTCCGAGTCGGCCCAAAAGTCGCGCGCGGCCGTCGGCTCTTTGTTAAAGTAGGACTGGGGACGTCGCCGTCCGCTCGTGCCCCTGCGCCGCGCGCTGATTGGTCGCGCGTGCGCGAGGCCGGCCGCAGGGGGCGACTGCGCCGCTGCGTGACGCGGTGTCCTAAAGTCCGCCAGGTGCGCCCCGAAGAAACCCACTGAAATTACCAATACATATGTATTTGGTCATCCATTTTTGACTTTTGCCCGTGTTGACGTCGAGCTGTAACTAGGATGAGAACTGGCCCGTAGTATCCACTAAGCTAACCCGTTGGTCGTACAATCTGATTAAAAAAACAGAAACGAAAAAGGTGGTCCTTTTTATTTAAATTTAATATCGAGTTTTATTTGGCTGATACTTTTCTTACATTGTGCAAATCCTCTACCTGTGCGGGACCCTAAAATATTGCCAGTGTATGAAGTTGAGGCTATTAATTATTCAGTCAAAACATTTTACCACGGACACGTTTCAGAATCCCTGTATGGAACTATCAGAGCATTACTGGTGTTTTACAGGTAACAGTCTGACGCTTGAGACCCAGCCGATGCTGGTTGTTGATCCAAAGGGGCCGGAGCGGGCGGCCGTCATCCGGACGCTCGCCTTTTGCGTCACGGAGCACACTTCAATGCCAGTGTTGCGTCTTTCAATAAGGACATCGTCACTTTGTTTTGAAACGTCTCCCTTAAATGGTGCATCACAGCTGTTAACTACGGGGGGCTGCTGTAATTCATGCTACGTATATTATAATTCCATAAACAGCCCGTGGCTTCCAAGTTGAGCAAAATGGTGTGCCATTTATATTTAACCTTTTACCTAATTTCTATTCAGTATGTGACCGCTAAGTCTTAAATTGAAGGATATGTTGCCTAATAAATAAAATTCTAAATTATTCCCAACTCTTTGTCCTATTGTAGTTGCATCATGGGTCTCGTGGTTTTTGTCGTACTTCAGTACTGAAATACCTGAGCGAGGTAGTTTAATGACGTTGACGTCCTCTCCCAGTGCTGAGATATTTATCACTTTACAGGGAGATGGAAAACCACCATGCCACGGAGAATTACAATATGGCCGACACTGCTGCCCCCTTGCGGCGCAACATGAGAACATCAGAAGGGTCTTCATCGGAGAGTCTGAAGTAGTTTTTTTTCCCAGAAGAGCCAGATTGTCACAGGTACGACAATATTATCTACTTCTCATATCGTTTACTTTTGGTAATCTAGAGCAGTATTTCTTAAACCAGTCCTTGCGGATCCCCAGACGGTCCACATTTTTTTGCCGTCTCCCAATTCCCTGGGGTTTGAAAATCACTGATCTACAACAGAGACGATGTAATGACATCAACACCAGTCCTAGCAAGGGCATTATCCTAAGCTCAACAGGTCTGGAGACATTATGTGCACAGAAAAGGACAGCTACTCAACAATCAGTACCAGTCATTCAAGCCATTTGCTCCTGTAGTAACACACCCCAATTTACTTCCCGCTTTTCTCCGAATACACTGCTGTATACGTTAATAAATGGTAATCAAAAATTCGGAGAAAAACCTCCTCGTCGTAAAGCCTTTAGTCATCTACATCAAAGTATTATTAGAAACATTACGGTAAATGAGAGACACGTGACGCCCAAGTTTCAAATTTAGTTTATTAACTTTTGTACAAAAGGGGATAGGGTGATGCATAGGAGGCTCTGAACATTTTCATTTAAATAATTGAACAACAAAAATGAAAAATGTATACGACCACAAGCCAACACCAAATCGAGCCCTGTGGCGCCACATTGTGGACACAACGAGCACTATTCCTAACAGCTGCACCAGGCTGACAATGGTACAAGGCATAACTTTTTAACGTCATTAGAATCAAAATAAAAAATCCAGGAGCATCACCCAGGAATAGTATGATAGTATTTTTATGCATTCATGGTGCCTTTTTCTGGCCAGTAACCTCCAAGTCACCATCAATGGTTGGAAGTGGACACATTTTTTGATCAGGCACTGACATGGCAGCTTCTGCGTTGCGGTCCACAGGGCGCCTCTCATCCATGTGCCCACTGCGGAATTCTTAACAGCATAAAATGAACCCAAAAGCAACACTGACATCTGTGGAAGGACCTTTTGTTTTTATCTTACAAAAAAAACAAACATTTGGAACTCTTGAAAATCATGTTACTATAGAGTGCATCAGCGGCAGGTTTACAGCAGTAATACAAGATGCATTACGCTTCCATAACCACAGTGGGTACAGTACCACATGTGATTCACCACACGTGATAATCCCATCCAACATGGGTGTAGAAACCAAATTCCTTCCCCGACTGGATATTGAATGCCCTCCACAGTCAGGCTGTAGTACCAACTTTGAGCAAAACCACTGCAACGCAATTTTAGGCGTAAAAAAAAGATATATACACAGTGGACTTGAACAGAAACACTAAGCCCCCATGGCTGACACGCACATACTATACACTTAAAATTATATACAACTCCCAGGGTGTCTCATCACTCTGCTTGTAACTGGCTATCCATCCAAAACCAAATGACCAATAGGGAATAGGGAAAGGAGTGGAGGGGTGTTTCCATGGATACAAGCCAGAACACTAAGGTAATGCTGAAACAGGTGGTGATTGACACTGCCTGATCATTGAGGACAGCCTTCCAAAACGCAGACCTCGTCAATCAGGACCTGGATGAGTGACAGACCAAGTCATAGGGCCCTATGAGAACCACATCGAGCGTTCAGATCTGAATGAAATGTGTATCTGCCCGCAATGCAGGCTGCTTCAGGGTGCCTTTCAATAAAGATTTCAGATCTATGTGCATACATACACAATATATATACACATACTTTTAATTTCATTGGAGTGAGTACAATGAACTGTACTATATTTTCAAAGAAAACCATAAAACACTATGCTTGATAATCAAGAGAAATTAAAATGAAAATAATCAATCACCAGCCAAAGGAGGCCGCAAAGTGCACTCTCAAGTCAGTATCAAGAACGGTAAGACCCCGGTGATCTCCCAAGAGTCCCACACAACAGCGACCTTAGCCGCACAAACAGACTTACACTGGTGGGTCGGCACGGCCTGCATCAGGAACACTGCAAATTAAACAGTCATGGATGGGTGGACTGAACGTGCAGCCCAGTGATCAGTAACCATATGCCGTGCTGAAGGTACACAGCACTCCAAATCAGCCCATCAGCCCTACTCTTGTGAAATGCTTCTAGGTTAAATAAATCATTTTAAGGAAGGTATTTCAATTAAGAGCAATGTTGTAATTAAAATGGTTATTTTTGGGTGATAAGTACCATTAAAAGCATTTTCCCCACCTTCATTTCCCGTTCTCCGTTCTTGAAGAGATACTTTGCTCTTTAAAGACTCGAGATTAAAAACGCCTTTGGCTGTAAATTGCTCTCGTTGCAAACATCCAGCTAGGCAGAGTTTGCACTTAGGCTAAGCCTAACCGTAACCCTGACTCCTTACAATAACTTATTACACCCCGCAGGTGATCAAAGTCCTGTGTTGGGTGTTTGAGCTGGTCTTCCCACGCCGATCCGTCTGCTCCTTGGTGGGTAGGGGTGGGGGGGTAGGGGGCGTGCGCTCTCTCTCCGTCGCACTGTGCCTGTGTGTCTGGCTGAGAGGAGCTACCCGTTCAGCAGATGGACCACCAGCTCATAGGTGGACATCATGATGGCGGTGTTGGGAATCTGACGCACAAGGTGAGTGGTGAGGCCCCTGTAGAGGGCGCCGTAGCCTTCCTCACGCAGCAAGGTGGCCAGAGTCTGGAGGAAGGAGCGGTACTTTGTGCCTTCCTCTCGCAGCCGTGTGCGGATCACCTCTGTGGATGGAAAGAGATTCACAGGGTCAAGGAGTGCTCTCCCTCTCCATAAAGTGAGGGCCCACAGACATACTAACAGCAAGCAACTGCTATTTAAAAGGGGAACATTGTAACAGCATAGCATTAAGAGGATGTGCCCTAATGTTCTCTTCACCAGTGCAAGGCAGTACAAGGCAAGACCAGGGCTAGACACCATGACACCAGTGTCCATACAGCAACATGCTTACTCCAGGACAGGAGTTTTCAACCTGGGGTCCCTAGAGCAGTTGCAGGGGTGCAGAGAAACGAATCATAAATCCACAAAATGTCGGAATTATCATAACGTATAAGTACTTAAAACCCTCGCAAACTATCGGGCATCAGCATTAGTCCCAAACTTTGGTTACAAACGGTTAAAACAATTTGAATGGGATGGCTTGACTTTACTAAGAGTATGCAAAACAGTAACTCTGCCTGAGGGAGATAAGGACAACACAGTAAAACATGTCCCTAGCTTCGGTCTTTTTTCATTTTGGGGTTCCTGGTTTAATTAAGAAAGGCTGAGAGAAAGAAAGGCTCTAGCAGGGGGAGGGTTAGCCCAAGTCCCCCTGGCGGCAGTCGAGGCTCACCGTGGGGGTACGCGATGGAGGTGGCGCAGGTCTTGGAAGTGGCTGCGGCCAGCATCATGCCCAAGAAGTCTGAGGCGTCCCGCACAGACTCCTCCTCCTCGTCTACTTGGGCGGCGGCCTTGGCCTGCAGCAGGCGCCGCTTGATGCTCTCGTAGATGACGAAGTGGATGACCGTCTCAGAGATGCCGGCGTAGGAGGCAGACATGCCGCGGTAGAAGCCGCGCACACCGTCAGAGCGGTAAACCCGCCGTATGCAGTCCAGTGTGCTCATGCGCCGCTCCCCCCGGTTTCTGGGAAAAGAGGCGAAAGGTCAATGCTGTTTCTGGGAAAAGTGGGGGGGTCAAAGGTCAACTAAACAGCACCAGCACATTATGCAGCAGGAAAATTCCACCTGCCCCCAGAGTCCCATCTAGCTTCCCATCACCATAGTGGCACTGGGTCTCAGTGTCCTGTCCCATGATCCACTACTAGACGGCTCACCTGGCCTCCAACTGCAGGCGCGTCTTGATCAGCCAGATGGGGTTGGTGGCAGTGATAGCCGTGAAACCTGGAAGAGGACCGTGTGGGTTAAGGGCAGAAGTGGCCACTGTGCTCCGATCCAAGACTCAAACAGCTTTAGAGTCACAAACCCCATAAAAAAAACACAATAAAGGTGTTTTATGAGCTACTGCTAGGTTAGCCAGGTGAGCTGTAAGGCACAGTTATGGGGTAGTATTTGCTGTTTATTACTATTCCATACTCCTGTATTGCTAGCATTGTTAGAGCCTACAGTGAGTCGGACCAAACTTGGTGACCTTGAAGGCAGGCACCAAATGCTTCATTGTCAAAATAGCAATTACACGGCACGTAGAGGGAAAAGCATTCACACGGCCAGGGCACGCTGAGCCATAACCTTTAGCACATAATAAATGCTAATGTTCTCTGTGTGTGTGCGTGTGTGTATGGCTGTGTCGCAGAGGAACACTCAAAGCCACCGAGTGAGTGGGCGGGACAAAGACGCTGAAACCTATCAGGAAATGGTATACGAATGACCTGAGAGGAACTGATTTCGGGAGCAATTTTATCTGAAGCTTTAACTGAACTCTCTCTGGTGGCCGTGATGCACAGATCAAAGAACTGACATCATTTAAACTTTACACATTGAGGCGGGGAAGAAAAAAAAAAAAAAAAAAGACTAAATACTAATACTACGCAAAATCCACTTTGTCTTAAGTTCTCTCTTTTTGGTGGACATAACTAGATGATGACAAAAAACCTAAGCTATTCAGTCTAGAGATGGCTTTCATGTTACACGGGGTGGGGGAGTGGGGGGTGGGGGGAGGGTTTGGGGGAGCGGAGTCCAGCCTGGGGATACGGCTAAACTGAGCTACTGGATGGGAGGGGGGGAGGGGTGAGAGAGAGACAGCGTGGCGTCTGTGGCGAGTACTCACGGCGCAAAGCCACTCCTCACAGCTGCAGCTACACACCTGCAGATATGGGGACTGAGGTGGCGGCGCTCACTCATTCACCTGGGTGAAAGCTACAATAAAGGCCCAAGACAGAGACAGGCTTTCCGCACCACAATGACAGGCAGTGACCCACCGACCAATCGGGCGCCCGACCCCGCCCCTCCCGACCCCGCCCACTGCCCCAACCCCTCCCTCCCTCCCTCCCTCCCACCCTCCCAGGTCACTTCTAGTCCCTCATCTAGTACCGTCAAGCGTCTAAGCTTTCGGGCCCAGCTTACAGGTGCTGGGATGTCCCTGTATCAGGCAGTACGGTTCTGTAGTCCCAGAGATGGTCCGATACAGCTTTTAAACCGAACCAGGTGAAATTTATCGTGGCATAGGGGGTGGGTAACAGATGCTAAACATTATTATGTTATGACCACCATCACCCCCTTTTAGGATGGGGGAGGGGGTGGGGGGAAGAGGTAGAACACAACAAGGAGCCAAATGCTAACCTCGCAAACCTCGTTCCTGATGGTGGTGAGGGGGTGCGGCGGGACGGGCAGGGGGCGGGGGGTTGGGAGGGGGGGGGGGGTTGAA
>JAODKL010000044.1:3593077-3605129 GCA_026780765.1 Petrocephalus schoutedeni
GGGGGGGGGGGGGGGGGGGGGGGGGGACTATCCTACCTCTGTTAAGGTCCAACTAAGCAGAAATAGCAAAAGCAAACATCAACATTCCCTGTTGACATTTCTAAAATAACCGGTTCTACGAACAATGACTGTTGTTCTTTCTTCAAGGACTTGAGAATTTGGGCACATCAAAAATATGTTGGGGCTTCAGTGACAGGCAGATCTGCCATATGAATCTTCAGCAGTTTATCATTACACATAGGCCTGGGTGGGTTGATGTGTCTCTTCCTTGGATCCTCAAGATTCACACAGCTAACCACAGTCGTGCTCAGTTTACTCAGTAACGTGAGGTCAGCTGACCGTGAGCCAATCACCACAGGCCTCTGCGTTTCATGCTGAAGGAGTAACATCTAAGCCATTGGTACATTAACTTTCCACTGTATCGGACGCTGTATTATTTAGTATCCAAGCAAAGGCAAAAAGAGGTGACTGAAAAAAGGCTGTTCTAGCTTTGTTCTAGATATTATATTTGGCTATACTGGAACCACATGTATCTGGCCAGGAACACTCTGTTCAAGTATCTGTCTCAGCAATGCCAGCACAAGCTGCCCATTGACGGCTACTGGCAAATAGACATCTGGCCCAAAATGGTACACCTGGTCCACATGTAACGTGTGAACAGGCAATAGCTCTACAACTTATTAATGTCACCAGACAGGTTAGTTTATCCAGCCAAGTCATAAATGTCAACGGTGGCAATATATCTATCCTCTAACCCGTGGAGGCCAAATGATGACAACAAATACTTATTAGCCACTGGAGCATTTATTCAGTGACAATCAGCCAACTGCCTTGGGTTTACCGTCAACTACATACAAACCGGAGCCTTGGGAAACGGTGTCACCAACCTCGTTGCACTAGATTTGAAATAATATGCAGTAACACGAGATGTATTTCCAGGTATTAACTTAATTTTACAAAATAGAATACAATATAATGCGTAATATACTAATAATATAAGACTTACGAGTACGTCCTTCGACAGAATCTGACCACCTTGGCTTTTGGCCAGGACTGAATTCACAACGTTACATGTTCTTTTTTTTTTAATCGTCGTGCGATCTGATTCCGTTTCTCGATTAACCTTTTAATACTAATTTTAACTGCTTGACATTTATTCTGATGATCATAAATATACGCCTCCGCGCTCGCAAAAAAAATATAACGCAAATACGGAGACTCGACGGTCCCATGTGTTATCAATTTACTCGCAGCGGAGTAGGACCCTATAACGAGAACTTAACAAAAATAGGTAAACACGCGACTCAGCTGCAATATAAAAATACATTTTGTCGTTGAACAGGAAATTTGCATCTTCGGACTGTCAAGACCCGGGGCCCAGGTGCCGAAGAGCCGCAGCTATTTCCACGATGCACCGAGGCTGTGCGGCTGACAGCAGGCCCAAACCGCCCTTTCATAACGGGGCTGTGACTCACTTCATTCAAATGCCATATTCTTCTAAACGACCTTAAACACGTTCATATGCCAGCAAGGGCGTCGTGCACGTTTTGGTACTGAGGCAAAAAATGGGGGTATATGGGTAATAATGGGCAAAACGGTCTCCAAAAAAGGAAAAAAAACACACACACTAGAAAATTCCATCTGGGTGACTTCGGACTGATGTTAAGCCAGCCGTTCGTTTAGTTAGGGGTAACATAAATCCGTTAACATACATGTTATATATATACAGATATACAGAAGAAACGTGGTGATATCCGCGTTGTCCTGACGGACGAGCCGCCCCCCCCGCTGCGCAGGCCCTAGGGCACCGAAACACGCCCGGACGTGTCCCCACTGTCCCGTACTCACCCGCCGGCGAACAGATGAACCAGAGTATCCCTGTGGCTCATTCTGTAGCATTCTCCGGACCGGGACCCGGGCCGGCGGGCTGCGAAGGGCAGGACCGGGGGGTGGGGGGCGGGTCGGCGGGTGATGTATGCGGGCCAAGCGACAGATGCGCCGGGGAAGAATTGTGGATTGGTATTGGCTGGCTAGCAACGACCGGGAATGATTACCCCTGCACGCCAGCTACGTGCCCCGTCGAGAAGTTTCTATCCTGTTCCAGCCGCTTTAAATGTAAAGTCAGGGTTACGAAGTCAAAAGTGAGCGCCTCGCTGCTCGGCTCCTCCGCCTCGACTAACGTCGCCGCAACGAAGCCAGGCGAAGTGCCTCGCCGTCGAATCACAGGCTACGAAAACACACGCCGCCATTGGTCAGCGGCCCATTACGTCGCGCGGCAGCGCACGCCCCCCGCGACCTGCCCGATCACGCCGCTTTCACATGATCGCTCGATCAATGGACCGCCGCGCTTTAATGCGGCAATAACAAAGGGCGTACAGAATTTTACACGTGGAGCATTTCGTAAAATGCGATTTAAAAAAGAAGGACATCATAAGTCATTATAATGAGAAACTTTCTCGAAATAATAACTTACTATCTCGAAATAACTATTATCTGGTATCTTGAAATAACGACTTGCAATCTCGAAATTTTAACTTACTATCTCGAAATAATGACTTACTATCTCGAAATAATTACTTATCTCGAAATAATGAGAAGCTTTAGCGAAATAATCATATATTTAGGGATGTTATATGGAGGGGCGGGGGTAGATAATCAATATTACAAACTCCGTAACCCTTGACAGGGCAGGATATTTTTGATGCAGCAGACCCACATAAAAAGGGGAAGGTCTATCACTGTTGTAATGCTGACTATTAAGCCCACATTTACTTATTAAGCTTCTGCAGTTGTTTATTATTCCTCAGTTGTGGAGGAAAACAATATGCCTTATTTTCTTGTTTCTGAAACAGCCTATTGGTTGTGTCTGATCCACACTCCGCAAATCAATGTTATTCGCTTACTTACTGACAATCATACACGGTCCCTAACATTAACCTCTTCTTCAATTATAAACCCACATTTGATACACACACATAATGATACACCATATTTAGACAATCAAGATCCACCAAATCAATTACACACATATATAATTCAATTTCCTTTCATAAGAACATGACTCGTGGCTTTTCCGTAAACACACTTTCTTTTGGTCTTCTGTCACAGTTAATAAACTTAATCTGCTCATTCAAGTGTCACAATAAATACTCCAATCCAAGGTTCCCAGTGTACTTGCTTTCATTTAATACATGTATATATATATTGATTTTCTGTCAGTATATTTTTTCATCCTCTACTGTACTTTTTCCCTTATGCCCTTCTTTTTGTAGATGGTGGGAAATCACACATTTCCTTAAAATCTGAATTTGTGGCAGACATTGCTGTATGTTACACATACTGCTCCAGGTACTGACTGACCCTACTGTCTCCTCCGGGCCAGTTTCATGAGGTGGCCTCCTGGGATGCTTCTCCAGTTGTTCTTAAGGAGGTTGCACATATGCTGAACACTTGCTGGCCATTTCATTCTCTGGTCAAACTCCTCCAAAACCATTTCTGCCGTGTTTAGGTCAGGTGACCAGGTCATGTTATCCAACACTAACAATAACCTTTGTAGGCGACTAGGCGTGTCCAAGCTTATGAGTGGTACTGCCGATATGTGTGTGTGTGTATGTAAGCATACATGCATGCATGTGTGTCTGTGTGTGCATGGTTTGCATGTTCTCCCTGTGTTGTGTGACTTTCCTTCCACAATTCAATACAACTACTAACTGGAGTCCTTAATTTGCCTGCATGAATTTCTGTGTATTTGTCCTGTAATGGGCTGGCCTCCCCCAAAACAACCCTGACAGGGAAAAGCTGTTAGAAGATGCATGGATGATCAATGTTTTTTTATGATTTTCTGAAGATGTTCTGGCCTTAAAATGTTTTTTTTTAATCTGCCACAGGTCCACTATTAATGCCATGGTTAATACCCACTATTTATCCCTGTGATATTTATTTATTATTCACTTGTTCATGCTTTATTCATGTGCAACTCTGCTGCTTCCATCGTTGCTTATATATATGTAGCACTGCAGTCCGGGGGAGCATTATTTTATGCCCCAGTATACTGTGTACTGAATGGTTGGTGTGACAGTAAAGACCCACTTATCCTGACTTAACCTGATCTGTATAGTTCAGCAAGACTCAAAAGATGCTCTTCATTTTGTTTTCATGTATACATGTCCAGTGCATTGGTTTAGCAGAACGATTGGTATGTAACATAGCTGATGTACAACACCACCCTCTATATATGATATAACATGATATGGAGACTGGTGAAGGGTGGTAACATTATGAACCAAGTGCAGCTAACGTTCATGCCTCAACCCTTTGTTCTATATTGTATCCTAATCCAACAATGCATCAGAGAGAGCAGAGTACCTGGAGAGTTTACAACCGGCTCAGGTGACAGACATTTATCTGTTATAATTATAGGATAAAAACTATTCTCCTGTGGATGGAAATTCCAAAATACAGTCTTCTGGAATTTATTCCGTCTTCCTTTAATGTTTGCTCGACTTAGACTGCTAATTATCCCAAGCAGCAGTGTGCTTTAAATGATCATATTATATCTGGTAATGTGTAATCGTACTGCTTTTGATTTAAAAGACATTACTAACCGCAGGCAGGCAAAGAACTGAGAAACTAAAATTGAAGTTTCAATGCTCTCGCTCTGGCTAAGGGCGTCTACCAAATGCTGTAAATGTAAATGTAAATGTAATGTAAAGTTATGCTGGCTTTCCCAAGCTTGAACCACTAGATGGCAGTAGTTGATCACCTAAAGTGGTGGGTGTGGCTTGAATCAGTTTGGATTGTTGATATGTAGATATGTAGAAACCACTGTTCTCTTTAATGCCGTTTCTGATTCACTTGCGTCGATATTTTCTCAAGTGCGCGCTCCTTTTATTGGCAAACCTTTTGGTCACAAGTCCAGGTCTTTATTCACTAGCCCCTCCTCTGTTCCCTTTCTGAGTTCCCTAGAGAAAAGATTATGGCACAATGTTGAGTTGGATTTATTTGTTGCTTTTTGGCAAGCTCACATTCCAGTGCTCACATCCCCACTGCCACAGAAAGAAAATCTGTCCTGTTACTGATTAAACATGCAGTAGAGAGAGGATAGGAAGGACAAGGTTAAGGCTCATGACAGACCCAGAGATCTTATATACATGTGTTCTAGACATCGAGAAGCCATGCATATAAAAGGTTCTTGGGGGTCCTTTGTTTGCAGTATGCAGTACGGCTTTTGTTAAACACAGTTTCCATTAAAAGCATTACGTGACATCCATCCATCCATCCATCCGTCCATCCATCCATCCATCCATCCATCCATCCATCCGTTCATTTTCTGTAACCGCTTGTCCTATTCAGGGTCTCAGGGGTGTGGAGCATATCCTGGAGGCTCCAGGTGCAAGGCAGGGAACAGTCCAGGTTGGGGCACCAACCCATCGCTGGGCAATTACGCGACATGTACTGTATCTTACCATATAGCTTAGTATATTATATATATATATATATATATATATATACACACACACACACACACACACATATATATATATATAGTATATTATATATTACCATATATTTTGCCAAAACGTAAATGCATATCAATGATGCCATACCTACTGGGAAGTGTGGGCATTCTCTGTGCAGACAAAGGTGAAGGGTTAGGGTTAAGGTTAGGCACACCTCCACGGATCCAGAGTCAAATGTGTCTTATTTATGTGCTACTGAGCTGCTACTGGTTGTCAGGAGTAATTTCCAGATTTCCCAGCAACAACAGAATAATCTTAGCAGTTTTACTGCGTGTGCACTACAGCCACAAATGTCAACAAATTAATCAAAATAATTATTGCCATAAAGGCTGTACTTACAGGCCCCCATCTAATGACCCCCAGGGGAGCTGGTGTTTTGGAGCAGGTGAGACCGCATTACTTCCTGTCTTTGTCAGTGAGCTCCTCGCTGCCCTGAGTGCTGTACACAATATCTGGAGTCTAACAGTGAGTTTGTGTAATAGCGTGTTTGTGCCTCTCTGTGTGTGGTTTGCATGTGATTGTAATTGTAACGTCAGAAATAACTTTCCTGACATGGCAAGCTTCAAGCTCTGTATTTAACATTTTTTGGAATTACGCGTTTTCCGAAAACAACATGTGTTGTGTTTCAGGGTATCGTCGTGTAAGTAAAAGAGAAATGGCCTAACATGACATTAGAGATAGACAGCCTAGCACAGCCTCATTAAAGTGCAAAGGAAATATTATCCTTCAGATTCGAAATGTGATGGAGTAACACCACCTTTCACAGTAAAAGAATAATATCACCTTTCAGAGTAACGAAGTTACATCAGAGGGTTTTGATAAGCAGTTTGCTAGGCTTCCATATGTATTTACACACCACGATATCTGCGGTTTTCCACAGCATCTGTGGAACAGAGAAAAGATGGAAAGAGAGAACAGAGAAGCAGGCGAGAGGGGCTAGTGGGTGTGACTCCGTTTCAGCCATGCTTCACTAGCGGTCATGTTGGGGGAATGACATTTGGGTTGATAACTCAACCTTGACGAGCTGTGATAGAATCCGTCACCTATGGGGCGTGGAGGCGGGCACCTCAATTTCCAGCACGCTCCACCTCACTTCAAAGGCTCCACATTGTCTGCAAGGTCTGAAACCAGTTGCCTTTCCCCCCAACTCTCATATGTTTACCACCACTCAAATCAAAGGTTTGAGGGCCCCTGTTGGCCACAAGCAGTCACTACACTAAATATTAGAAAGAGGAGTTCCTTATTTAGATAACCGGTAATTATTTAGATAATTAACTCTACTCCTTAGGCATTTATTTAGTTTTGAAACACCTGGGGGTCGGGCAGGGGGGTGAAGTGACACCCCAGGGGTGCCCCAGAAAAAACAAGCCCACCCCTGCCAGGTTCAGGGGGTGGCACTGTTGCCTCATGCTTCTAGGTACGTGTACATGTCCCATCCATGGTGTTTCCCAGGTTTATGCCCTCTTAAGAACTGCCAGCTACCACTGCTGGGGCCCTGCATTCGATTAATGGATGGTAGATGGATGAATAGATGGTCTACATCCATCTTCTGTCTCTTTCACATTCATTTCCTCTAAGGGGCCATCTAGCAATAGGAGCTCTCCTAATGTTTTCATACTATTTCTTCATTTTATATAGAGCGACATTGAAATAGAGATCTGCAACCTTAGAGCCGCAAATATTTTTTAGCAGCAAAAATTTATCATCTTGGTTCTTGACTAGAAAGATCTATGTTGGGCTGGGTTTCAAAATAATATTATGCAGCCTTCACTGATTGAACCTTTTGCAGCAAGAGCAAGTAAGCCAAGACTCACAATCAATTATAGTCCCTAAGCCTGTTCAGTCAGGGGCCGCCAATTCGTCCGCTCCGGTGGGCTGGTGAAAATCGAATCCCACTTCACATCTTTCGTTAGAGTCCTGCAAATTGGATCCGCCGAAGGCAGCCAATGCTTTGGGTCTCAGAAATCAATGCCGAGGGTCTTAACCAATAACAGCCATACGTTGGTGGGGAAAGCGAGCAGGAGACTAAGGGTCACGGCCTGGAGCTTCACCTGCGTTGGTGCTGCAGCCTTCACTAGATGATGACTTTGGCCTTCACAGAAGGAATGACGCAGTGCAGCACAGGGCTAGCTAAAATAACCAAACCGGCGAGATCTTTTCATGAAGGCTCAGCAAACTCAGGCAATCGCTGTCTCCAGGTCTGGTCCTGACTGTCGAGGGTTAACACTCTACAGGCATTTCTTTGCTGTTATTTCCATGGGGCTCCAGGAGGCCACGAGGGAAGGAGGAGGCCTGACGCGGGGGATCTGACTCCCCAGGTCCCGTGTTGATATAATTTCCACGTTAACTTGGTAGGTTTTCAAATAAGAACCAGGAGAGGTGATTTAGCTGTCTCCAGCCCCACAAAAAAAAATATTTTTATTGGCAAAAAGATAAATTATGAATATCAAATCAGCTGAATTAAGCATGGAAATGATAATAAACAGACAATGGTCGGAATGCATTCTGATGGGCTGTTGTTAATGTCTGTGTTTTTTTCAGTTACTTATTTATGTGTCAGACTCCCCTTCAATGGGAAGCCACGTTTTAATGCCACCTTTTTGGTTGAAATTTAGACAGAAAGTCTGACTAGAGCGTAACTAATGGTTTTCGCTAGCAATAAAATTCAGTATGTATTAACTGGCTCTGGAATTTTAAAAATACTATCTAATCTCCCTTTTAATAAAAGTGGTCTTGAAAAAGTGAAGTATTTCCCCAAGTCGGATATCCCCTTTCTCATTAAAACTTTGCAATTCAAAACCACACTTTATTTATTGCCGTTAGGAGCCGGGGCCACGCGTAAAGCCCGTCCGCGGCGGGATTCTTCGCGTTCCGCACAGCCTGCTCCATGCAGGGGGATGGCCATCGCCTTCTGGACTATCTCAGTCGTTAAAATGTCATAACAAGTGCTTCTTAAAAGGTGAGCTGCATTCACTCCCATTCACATGCTCTGCTGGCTACGGCGAAACTGTATGCAGATCCATAAAACTGGGCAGCCTTGGTAGAATTGAAGACTCGGTTTAAATAATAAATAATAATAATAATAATAATAATAATAACAATAATAATAATAATAAAGACAGCAAACATTTTCTCTGCATGGAACAAAATTATCGTTTCAAAGACGGAAAATACACCATTGTATATCATGACGAACATCATAAAGTCTTAGAATTAAATTCATTAGGCATAACAATATAATTACAGAGGGTGCGTTATAAAGTGAACAAGCTCATAGAGCTAATGATTTGACAACAAAGAACTGTTAATTATGCCAAAACACAAAAGGCTAAGTTTCAGTACAAGAGTTTTTAAAGAGTCGGAATCGCAATTAATTAAAGACAAGATGGAGAATTAATTCCTGGCAAAATCAGCAGCGCGTTTCCGGATTCATGTGAAGGGGTTGGCCTCCTCTCCTGTAAGTTTTCAAAAACCTTCACTCCAGGTGTCCTGCCCATTGGGCGGGGCCATAAAACCAGTTTCTCATACTTTTGGCCTCTGTATTTTCTTGGAATTCCATATTTATCCAAAGATAACTTATACATCAGTGGAGCAGGGTTAAAATATATGATGGATGAGTTCTTGAAGTTGCATGTATTTTGTCTTTGGTTTAAAACAATATAGTCCTGTACTTGGGAGAATCAATGAACAAAAGTAAATACAGTCCAGAAAGGGCATTAAACGAGGCTACACAAAGCAATGCCTTGCTCAGAGCTTGGGGATGTGTCAGGGGAGAGTCTGGGCAGAGAAAAGGCTTTGGGTCTTTTTAGAGGTGGTATGACGATTCAGCATGTTCATCTAACCGCCCCCCCCCCCACCCCCCGTGCTTGGGATTTGCCCCTGCGGTCTTTTTTAAGATAGATTTCTTGTGTAATGCATACCTTTTTCCAAAGGGACAAAGCTAACTGTTGGGGATATTTACTGTAGTAGGTTCAGGTCAACTCCCAACGCTCAAAGGCCCAACAATAGCTTCCAGTTGACCAGAGCTGGAATCCATTCCAGTTTCTTCTGCAGTGAACAGAATATGGCATTTTATGCACTGGGAGGTTCCATGGCAGCTAACACTGAGGCCAAGAACCACACAGTCAGACTGAGACTGGTTTCTCAACAATGATCTATTGTTTATGCCCTTTATTTTATTTATTTAAAAGCCCCATGTAAACTGGCTGGTTATCTATGATTACAAATGGTCTCCCTATGACCTACGATTCTTGCACCAGCTAAAGTGAGTTTGGAAGTCAACCCTAAAAGAATATAGCAGATGTTATCGTTGCCCGTAATCTAGTCAAATTGTTTCTATAAATGTATGACAACGTTATCCAGCCATTGAGTTGTTTGTTCATCCATCTGCAGACATCGTTGTGCCTCTAATGTCTAATTTAGAGGCTGGGGTGTCTCTGAGGAGCTGGGTGGAGATGTGTCTGGGTTTCAGAGTCAGATTAGCATTCTGAGAGTGTCTCTGGCTGGATGTGAGTCTGCACGCAGCTTCAAAGCGTTCATTAAAGCTGGCAGAGGGATCGACACAGGCAGCCTCCCGGCCAGAATTCTCTGCTTAGTGTGACGCCCAATCGCAACACGGTGACAACACCTGCGGAGCCGCACGCCTTGTGTGTTTGGGGGTTGATGCGGATCCTTCCCTTAGAAGCCATGAGGGACTGGTATCCTGATGGCACACAGGTTCTAATCCCATGGTTGGCAAAATGGCTTCACCGTTGGGCCCTTGAACAAGGCCCTTATCTCCGGATCAGTTCTTGGTTTTACGTCACTTTGGATGCATATAAATATGTATGATATTTAAAGAAGACATATTGAGACATGAATGTAAGACTATAAAAAGAATACTGAAAAACACAGTAAAAAAATGTCATTGGCCAAAATGCAATTAAAGTACAGCATTCGGTCACTGGTGAAACCCTATATACCACTGGCACCTTTATCACAGGGACCCCCTAGGCCTGATTACTCCCCCCCCCCACACACACACACATACGCACTCACTCCAAATAAAGTTTAATTATCAAATAAAATGTGTACAGGTTTGTGTAAATGTGTAAAGGTTCCACTTTCATAACTGGTCTGCCCCCACCAAGCCCCTCCACACAACTCTCTGTGTTTGTACTTTCCCTCAGCTGCACCCCCATGCAATTCCTTCACGCCCCACCAGGGGGTCACACGCCACATTTTGAATACTTGTGCTGTACGCGATACTGTTCGTCTTTGGCTCCAAGGATGCTGCCAGTCCTGCTTTGAAAAACACACACATAGTGTTACTGGCACATGAGAGCTGTCAGTCTGAAGAGTCTCGGGGATCCCTTTTCCCAGCGAGCTCGCCGAGCGCTTCAAGCTCCCCGAAGATGCTCCGCCTCCCCGCTCTGCTGTTTTTCATTACTTATTTTTCTGCCTCACCTCACAATGGAAAGTTATTGTCTCAAGTTCTTCCTTATTTGTGCCTGAGGGCAGAGCCGCGTCGGCGGGGAGATGGTTGCCGTCCTGTTGGAAAGCAGCATTTTCTCCCGAAATTTAAAATCATCTCTATTAAAAACTGCTGCCGTAAGAAAGCCAGTCCGAAGGCCGAGTCGTCTATCTGCGGTAATGAGACTCGCTTCCTGATTCAATTTGCCGTTTAGGTCCTTTTATCTGAATGACTTGCAGTGTTTACATCTTACACTGTATATGGAGTCTGTTTCTTCAGCCGGATCCTGCCTGAGGGCACTGGAGGTAAGACTTCTCTAATCCGGTGAGAGTCGGATACAACCCAAATATTGTGAGTCACAGCCCTTGGGCCCAAGCGTCTGAGTTTGGGCCATCTCCAAAACAGGGTATTTGGGGGGGGGGCAGTGCAACCAGGACAAATGGTGGGAGAGTAGGGGCGTGGCTATGGGTGGGCAGGGGGTGGGCAGTCTGCCCACCCAAATGGATCGCAACCTCCCCGAACCCTCCCATCAACAACTGCTCATTAGGAAGCGGCCAAAGACCTCTGACACAATTTGAACACTGGTTCCCTCCAGATGCCCGCCCTAGAATGGCATCCTGGCTGCACCCCTGTAGGAGAAATGCTCCTATGCTTGCTTGACGACAGCACCCCCATGAGGGCAACAGCATGAAACACACCATGCTGGTCAGAAGCTTCCCGGAGACCCTCTACAAATGAGCAGTTACAGTGGGAGTGGAGCTATGCCATGTACAGCGTACGGGACCGTGGTTCTGGCTCCGCTGTGCTAACTGTTTAAGACTCTTGGGTGTAATGTACTCTTTGGCCTGTTTGCGTTTCATTTGCTGAAGTATGAAAGTGGAATCCTGGATGTGACCCGGAGAGTCACCGGCGGTATAAAGGAGGGAGTGTTTCAGCATGTGTGTTATTGGTTGCGGACCCTCCGGTGACTGGCCTCTTGTAACTGCTGACATTCCTCACTTCCTGCTGACTACGAAATGCTTGCGCTCGAGGGACCTCAGCTGAAAGGGAGTTTACATACCCCCCCCCCCAGCCCCCAATG
>JAODKL010000044.1:3610699-3621549 GCA_026780765.1 Petrocephalus schoutedeni
GTGGGGGGTGGGGGGGTGGGGGGGGGGGTGGGGGGGGGGGGGGGGGGGGGGGGCAGTGTGTGTGATGCAAGCTGGAGTCAGTTGTTGGAAGTGCGAAATTCAGTGGGGGAGCCTCCTTTTGGAAAACAGACTGGTGACAGAAGGCTTGGATCCGAATGTTCACGGGTCGCTGGGCAAGGCCAGACCAGAGGTGGGAGCCAGTTTAGAGCCAGGGGTACTTTGCTCATTTTGGACCAGGTAAATCAGCAGAAACCTACATTCGGTGCCATGTTAGAGTTACCTGTAAATCTTAAAATTGCACTTCACCCGCACAGGCCGGCTGAATTATTATGAAAGAGATTCAAACGCGTGTGCAGCAACAGTTGCTTCCTGGCAGAATGTTGCTGAGTGTTTTGGTCAGGTCCCGGAGCAGGCCTGGCCATTCTGCATCACAATGGAGGGCCATCTCCCGCCCGAGCAGAAACACTAACCTCTGACAGCTGGGAGGCTGAACTCGCCTCTCCATGGGATTGGACAATCTGTCAGTGGAGATCTGATCTGCAGTGACTTTGGCATCCCGCGCTGCCACCTACCGATGTGGAGATAATCTCACCTTTGTTTTCACTGGAGGGAAAAAAAAGGAAACACGCTCTTCCCTTTTCACGGGGTAAATTCGACGCCAAGCGACCCCTCGCATCGAGGACCGTGTCTGTTTTCTTTCCTTCTGGAAAACAGGCCGCAAGCTCGCCGGTCGCAAAAAATTAAAAATAAATAAGAAATGCAGGCGCTGCCGTTTTTAGAACTCAGAAGTCTGCAAAATGCAATTGACCAAGCTATTAAACCAGAGTGAATAAACAAAAAAAAAAAGAGGCAGAATGAAAAATATATTGATGAAGAGAAGCTCCCCGTGGCTGGTGTGGAGAACCATGGAGGTCTTCTCAGACTAGGCGAAGCCGTGGCGAACACTGAGGTGATCTCTGGTTTGGGAAAGCCGTTCCGATCGGCAAGCTCGAGGACCGTCGCAGTCGGCGTTTCCGGCTTTACCGCTGCTGGGAATCCTCCAGCACCTGTGCCGTGAGGGACGCAGCCTGCATTTCCCGCGGATTGAGACGGCGGCTTGGGCCGCGCGTCGCCCCACTCGGGCAGTAACGGTAAGCGCGGAGGAGGCGGCGCGCGACCCTAAGCCGTGCCCTTGAACGCCGCGCGGCTTGACCGCGATAGAGCCAGCCCGCTGCCAAATGAATAAGTAATGATGGCTCTGATAGGGCTCATTATCCCGGCCCGGCAGCCCTGATGAGAGCGCGAGGATTCGGGAAGCGCCGGGCTGAATACTGAACGCGGCCGGGACCGGCAGCAGAGCCGACATGCCCCCCGCTTATGCTAATCCCCCGCATCGGCATTCGGGGCACGTCCCCCTTCACAGCTGAAGGGGCTGATTCTCGCTTGAACTTCCTGCGGCTGGATCTTCAGACTGGGGGGGGTGGGAATGAAACGGCGATGGTGCTGGGTTCCTCTAGGATTGCACCAGCTCAGAAAACACAATCTGCTCTCAGAATTCTGCGGCGGGCGAATCCAGAGCAGCAATCCCAGACCTTCTACAGGGAAGTGGTTCTATAAAACTATAAATCTATAAGAAAAATGCGGAATTGTGTTTCAACTGTGGGTGGATGATTTATATTTACAATTATTTCATTTAGCAGATGCTTTTGTCCAAGCGTCTTTGCTGAAATGTGGCAAATGGCACATAACAAACATATATGTCGTCGACCTGTCAGCTATGCCAGCTAGGCATGGGTGCAGCGAGGTTGAGCTTCCCGGGAACGCCCAGGTACAAGGGTAAGCGGGCTCTATAGAACTTCTGCTATACAACTTCTAGCAAACAAGAACCTAATAAGACCATCAGCAGACTAATAAGACTCAATCAGCAGAAAGTGCAACATTCTGAGCATTCAGGGAACATGGAGTGGAATTAGGCTAGCAATAGCATAATATTGATCTCTAGGTGTGAGGAATATCGATGTGGGGTTGAAGAGCAGATGATGTCCATACCTACGCCTCCCGTTGATTATCTGAGGGATTTTTTTTCCTGCCGATTTCCTGGTGATGCTCCCCTTAAGTGGGTTTCTGCATTACACACGTGTGCTCCCTCCCTGACCATATGTGATCTCCATCGCGGCGATTAACAAGGCGGATGGCGGCTCCTTACAAGACAGAGGGGCAAATAAGCACCATCGAGATGAGCCCGCCAACGGCTTTACGATGCCCCCGAGGCAGGAACATTCAGCAAACACTGCACAAGCAGCCCAATAGCGGCAGTTGAAATTAAAGTAGAGCGAATGACCTGTGAGTGCAGAAGTGCGCGTGAAAAAGTGTGAGCGCGCAAAAAACTGTGTGCGCCCTCACGTGTGCATCTGACTGTTTACGCGAGGCAGCGACTGAACTAGACAGAAAAATAACAATGGTGGGACCGCAAGAACATCTGGCTTCCATCTGATTCTTCTTGCTCAACACCCAGGACTTGTGAGTTGATTACTTGCTCATTAACGTCCGTATCAGAATCATCATTAATTAGCACCTTCCACAGGGACCTTCTGATTATTGGATGTTTGAAGGACGTTTTCTCTACCCTGAGGATCCCCACCTCGTCGGAGCTCAGCTGAAGTTTAAAACCCACAAACCAGCTCCGAAACTCAACAGAGGGTGAAGGTTTATTTTTTCCTGCTGCTAGGATCTAGATTTTTGGAAAGGACACTCTAATTACAATCAGTGGCGGTGGTGCGCCATGTGGCCCAGCAAACTGCAATAATCTCTTTCGCTTTATGAAAAAAATCTCTTGGAAATGACTAATGACATTGCGGTTGAGGCCTTGAATGTCATTTAATTCCGAAGAGTTATAGATATTGGCGCGGGTACAGAGATCTATGGCGAGTGTGAGGCTGGCAGACGAGGCAACCCACTAATTTCAATAAAGAATTGATTTGTGCCCACGACTTTAAAAGAGAAGGCCGCGCAATGGTTTGTTTGGGCCTCCATCTGAGGTTAATGAACTTGAACACGAGATCGATAAGGATTTGCCTGCATCTTCTGTTACTGTGGCCTTGCAGGCCTTCGTGGTCGGCGATGCCATTTCATTTGAGTTTAAAGCCGGCAGGATGTTGTGGCTCATGCAGCAGACGCTAAAAACAATCATCTGTACTTTCCAGGGCCTGCGAGCTTCCATCTTCAGATGTTTTGTTTTATTTGGAAGTCTCGGTTTTTATAAGGTCAGAGCCATCATGCTGGGGAGTTTCTGCTCAGCCCCCAGCGATTTTAATCGGTGTCCCCCCGACCCCCCCCCCCCCCCTCATGTGAGCAGCTGAAGGTTTTCCACAAAAACAGCAACTCTGGGAAATGTCTGCTGGCTGGCCTCGTGGATATAATTTCGTCCGGATAACCTCGATGGCTGTAAATCACACCAGTGCGGGGACAGTAATCCGGCATTCCGCAATCCGTACAAGTAGCCAGACGTCCTTTCCGGGCTCTTGCTCAGGACTCGTCCCTGGGTTATATCTGCTGACGGTCATGGCGGGGACAGGTCAGCGGAGGTACGTCCCTACCGTTTGTCTTCAGTTCAGGCCAACACACCTAGTCTCCGTGCTGTCGGTGGGGGGGGGGCTTGTCAACGGGATTCTGGGTAACAGCCTCGCTCTGGTTCCAATTTGTCCTGTCAGAAGCACTCCTTGGCTTCACTGGCACAGCAGCACCGCCCTAACTGAATATGACTGCGGCTCCTAATCCCATTAGCCCTGCCTCACTCTGCGTTCGCTCTCGCCTGCGACGGCTCCGCCTCTGCCAGCTTTCCGTGGGACGCCCCGCCCAGAAAATGCCGTCGACCCTGCGCCCGAGTCACATCGAAAATATTGTTTTAGCGTGACCCTGCAGCGCGGCCCTAAGCTTTCGCATCTCACAGAATCATAATAGAAAACAGTAGTTTAAAAATTTATAATGCGCATGGGGTTTTTTAAAAGCCCACCGTACCAGTGACTTATGCTTCCCATTTCACTGGATATCTTCGAAAGACTCTCACGCGCTCCATTTTTAAGTACATGAACTTCTCAGAATCTTCTCAGAAAGCGGAGTTCACACATCAAGCAACGGCGTCAGTTTAATGAGCTGCAGCATCCTACATCTTATTTTATCCTTCTTCTTTTTATATCCTGGACTTCCAGCCCAGGATCATGGTACACCTCCCCCCAGCCCCAATGTTTTCCGGAATCATCTCACACTATTTTGCAGAGGATCAGAAGCCCCCCCCCCCCCCCCATGAGAATGGTAAGGTTGCCAGGTGATGCGCACATCTCCAGCCTCATCCCCGTCAGAGCTGGTCTGCTGTGAAAAGGACACGGCCGGGATTCTTTTGCGGCTGATCCGCGCTGGTACCGACCCAGCAACGCCCCGCCGCATTCCTCCTCGCTTCATCATCCTTTTTTGCATGACAACGATCCTCCACAAGATGTTCTCTCTTTGTTTCTTTGGCCAGGAAAAAAAGAACAACAATCTGCCCTACGGTGCAGACCATGTCCTTACCAAACACGGTGGGGGGGGGGGGGGGGGCGCTCACACAGCTCCAAAAGCCAAGGGTCAATGGGAAACTAAATGGTTTAGCCCAAGCTCCACATTCTTGCTCTAGTATAACATGTCACCGCAAATCTGAGGTTCTCCCAAGGATTTGGCAGCGAAGCAGACTCCATCTTCCCACCCCATGCTGGAAGCAGCCCCACTACTGTGCCTTTGATGGGGTCCAATGGAGAGGGAGAGCTCAGGCACAGACAGGCCAGCTGACGCGATTTCATCATTGCCCCGTGGACTAAAAAATAAAACAGAGCGGGCAATGAAAGTTTTGAAGGCTCCCAGAAAGGTTTTAAGCCGCAGATTCGAAACACGCGACGAAGGATTTCGGAGGCTTTGCCAAGGTGCGTGGCATTATTACAAAGAGATGCACCTGAGCGCGCTGCAGACTGCAAAAACCATCCTCTGAGCTCTTTAATGCAGGTGGGGGTGGGGGGGGTCACCCTTAGCTTCTGCATGCAGGGGGGTCTTAAGGTGAAAGGGTGAGTGCGTACCTTAATGCCTGCTTTATTTTGAATATCTTATATCACCTATAAATGCAGAATTTAGGAAATAATCGTGGCGGCTTTCATTTCCACTGGAAAGTTGTGAAACCGTTGAACAACAGAGCCTTATATGAGGAAAGTTTGCTGTTAAATTTTTAAAAGCGTGCGCCGCGCGCGGGGATGGAGAAAGCGGGCCACCGCAGACTCTCATCTTGCTTGCCGGCAGGCAATCTCATGGTGACCCTGACCCGCCCAAAGCCAATGATGGAAACAATTAAGGTGCCAGTATCTCACTCTCTCCTCCTTATTCTCCATCTGTCCCCCGCTTCTGCTCTTGATCAGGTCTTCTCTCTAATACGCTCGACTCGCGGGATCTGCCGGCTGAATTCCACGCACGGCAGACCCAGATATGAAAAACACTGGCGGCGGGCGGCACGGATTGGAAGGAGTCACCAGTTCATTAGCGAGTTTGATATATAAGGTTCACATCGAAGGAGCATGGGCTGCATAATGCTTTATAACAATTTGTGGCTTCAGCTTGAAGATCAATTGGGAAAAGAGTTTGGACTTCCACTTAGAAGAGAAAAAAAAAACCAATTCGTTTAAAACTTCTGGATAGCCGGGTCCAAAAACAGCCGATCCATCTTATAGACAGAAAAATAATACATTGCATGCGCTGGAGTCCATCTCTTAGAGAGCTTCGTGGAGCACCACCAGCTGCTCCAAGCATTTGGAAGCAGTTAGCGACTGTATGAAGCCCAGTTTGTTTATGTCCTTTTATCTGGGCTTGAGGATTGACTTTGATTTTAAACAGTTCATTAAAACACAGCCGTGTAATATATGTAAAAGTCTCCAGAGCCATTTGGGTTACTGGGTTTCTCTGGAATATGTAATCAAGCAGGAGTCTTAAAACCCCACTGTACGGTTGCTTCCCATCAGGGCAGACGGCAAAGAAGAAACAGGTGGTCGCGTTTTGGACCGTAAAATCGTCGCATGTCAAAGGGCATTTTTTTTCTTTTTTTGCGCGTGTAGGAGTCGCTGCCAGGCTCCAAATCCGCATTTCTTATTGACGCTCTGTGTGTACAAGCTGGGTTTGGACAGCATGAGGGGCTCGTCCCACAAATCTTGCTGGGGAAGGGAAAAAAATGGTCTCCGTTCGCTTCTGGAGGGAAAGACATAGGAAGAGAAGCGGCAACAGGGAGCGAGAGAGGCTGAGCGACGTCCGTCTCGGCGCGGAGACGCAGGGCGGGCCGCTCGTACATCATCCCTGCGGCTGCAATGGCAGATGGCGTGCTGATCGGACCGACGGGCCCCACGCTGGAGGGCCGTGGCTTCGCCCCCCCCGCTCGGGCCCTGCAGAGTGTGGAAGTTCAACTCCTTGTATCAACTCATTGGCTTGCACTTTTAGCTAAGGGGACCCTTTAAGCTGATTTCACTGATGTCAATGGAAGAATAAAAGGCTCCAATGAAAGACTGAGGTTTGATCACATGAGCCTGCACAGTGTCCAATCTGTTCAGCTTGATTAGTTGCTTCAGAGGTTGCTTGTGGACAAGTAGACCGTGGAGCTGGTGTGGTGGCCCACGAGTAGCTGTGGGTGTCGAGCCTGGGTCCAACATGTAGGGTAGGCCACCGAATTCTCTGGAAGGGACAGGAGGTATGTGGTGGGTATATGAGCTCAAAAAGTCTGTCAAAAACAATTTGGTGCACCTCCTTCCAGTTCACGAATGTTAAAAATCTGTGATTGGTCAGCACTTGCCCAGTATTGGGAAGGGCCAGGCTTATGATTGGGCGGGCCAGGTCCACACTAGCTACCCTGTGGCTCTACAGAGAGAACGTGGTAGCATGAGAGCAGCATGATGGCTAACACTTAGCGGCTGGCTAAGCAGGCCACCTCAATGCGCTGACCGTTACCCTCTGGCCATATGACACCACCTCCCTTTCCGGGACTTTTGCCCCGACTTCCCCTCCCTTTACACTCGGACAGGAAGTGCTTACCTACCAGGGGGCGCATCCTTCAACGTGAGCAGTACATCAAAGATTGGGTCTTCAGGGAGCCTGGACATTGTGCACGAGTGTGGACGGACACGGTGTGGAATAGAGCTGCTGCTGATTTGACTGCCCATTACAATGGGACCTTGGGGGTTCCTAAGGAAGCTATGTTAAAGAAAAAAACGACTTTCATTTCCCCTGTTGGAATATTTTTCATCCAGTAAATTAATTGTAATGGGGGGGGGGGGAATAAAATGCGTGAACTGACATTGGCAAACTTCGATTGAAAAGGAGGAGTACAAAAAATCTCACTGTAATCCACTAAAAGCCCCTTAATCGGGCACAAACAGTCAGGAAAAGCAGTGAAGCTGTCACCAAGCCGATGTCCACATGCAGCAAAGGCACTGCTGGAGGTCCTGGGTCAGCAGCCAAATTCCCCCCTGGGAGGAACCATTTTTCAGGCTTAGGGGAAGCTGAGTCGCAGATGTTTAACAAATGGGAGAAGGAGTGCACTTGGGTTTCTTCGTTCTTATGCGTTGGCATTCATAAACATATCACTCTTAAATTACCTACCTCACAAGTCAGCGCCCACCGTATCCCATAATCCTCTCTGGTCGCATGTGGCAAACCAGCTACAGCTCTGGTTCGGACAGCAGTGGCCAGGTTAGGGGCCCCCATTTTGGGACCGGCTGCGTGTGAGCACATCTGGTTCTACTGTGAGTACCACAGATCCGTCGGGTCACATGGGGAACATTGCGCACAGCGTGTTCTCCGCCCAAACACGGCAGAGACGCCTCTGTGTGGGGAGAACGGATCGCGTTGCAGAATTCTTTTTGGATAGATTTCCTGTTTCTCCGCTGTTTAAGGGGGACCAGGGACCTGACGGGTTCCACGGTGA
Organism: Petrocephalus schoutedeni; assembly: GCA_026780765.1. Taxonomy (NCBI): domain Eukaryota; kingdom Metazoa; phylum Chordata; class Actinopteri; order Osteoglossiformes; family Mormyridae; genus Petrocephalus; species Petrocephalus schoutedeni. The sequence continues at coordinate 3,618,660 of JAODKL010000044.1, forward strand.
AGTACTCCAGGAAACCAGCCCCCTCTCAGAACTTGTAATAAAACAAACCCATCAGGTTAAACACACATGGAGTCCTGCGTTCATGCCACACACTGACACAGAGCCCGATGTTCACACCCAAGATCGTGTGCGCATACGTGCATGCCTCGGCTCAATAAACGTCCCCTGCCCTCGTGTCTGCACACTCTCCCACATGTGAGTGCACAATTAATGCACTCCCACAAAACCGTGCACATGCTCTCATGCTCGGGAGGGTGTAGAAGGCAACCAAAACCATGGCTCAGCGCAGACGGACTGAGAGGCACGGACCTATAAGAAGGGCTGATGGCCGTAATGTGGAGCAGTTTCGTCCTCCTCTCTAACAAGCGTTCCCAGCTCGCTCCACGCACGCTACACGCGTACAGGCACTACATCACCACCTCGGGGCAGGGGCCGGGAAACGAGCATTGATTAGTTCCCAATGGCTCAGCTGATTTGTCGTCTGGTCATTAACCCTTTGGCTACCTGTCAGTGGCTCTTGGTTATTGGCCGTTCCTGAAAGTTCCAGACTCTGGGCTCTGAAGCCCAGTGTGGGGCAGGGAGGCTGGCTGCCGCCTTTCACCACCAGCAGGAAACGGCAACCCAGGGGTCAGCGGGGCTCATGAATCATGCTTTAAAAAGCCGCTCACGGTCCGCCGAAAAACGCGAGAGAGATCTGCACGCAGGATGAAATTGCTCAAGATTACCTGCGTCACAACACCGAAAGTGTAACACTTGTGAACATCCCAGTGTAATATCCATTCATTACTCTGCACCAGCATCACGTCTGCATCACGTCAGGCCCGTTCGTCACGTGACTGTCCCTCTGAGTCTCCGAGTCTGTCTAAGTGTCTTGTTCTTGCGGACGTAGCTGGACCCTCTGTAAGGAGGCCACGGGCCAGTGCCGCTGAGCCAGGCCAATCTCACGTCACAGAATGGGGCTGGAGGGGGTGGGATTATATAACCTGCTCCAGAGAGGATAACGTGCCTCTCGTTGGCTGTTCCTCCCCTGATCCCTCCAAACCCGATCGGAGAAGCCGGGAGAAGCTTTCTTTCCGAAGCCCCCGAATTCTCACACGCGATGAGATGCAGGAGAGGGAGGCAGTGGTGGGGGTTTGGGGGAGACAGAGATAGATTGAAGCGCTGGGTGGAGGGCAGGGGGGGGGGCGTGGGTGAGGGTAGAGGCAGAACGAAGGATTGTAAGAGACGAGAGCCAGAGCGGCGACGAGAGCCGGCACTCGCAGGCCGCAGAGCGGCGGGATTGAGATGCAGCGACGCACAGGCCCCCGAGCTCCGCCAGCCGAGAGGCAAAACAAATGGATTTTGATGACTCCCCCCTTTATCGCGCCATACGGGCCCCCGCGCTCCCAGCCGCCGCCCCTGCGTGGCTCACGTCTTCATTAAGCACGCCGTCAGGGCCCACGCTGGCGGGGAATGGGTGGGGGGGGGGGGGGGACTTCAAAGTGCTCCCTCACCCAGCTCCCCCGACAGGAAGAGCACGGGCGATGGTGATTACGGCGCGCTGTCACATTCACCACCGCCACTGCGCCAGCCGTCCTACGATAACAGAATATGACACTTCGCTGTCATTATTATCGGAAGGAAAACACGGCTGTCAGGCTACTCGTGTGTCTTTAACAATCTGTGATTATTTTTAGCAGCAGCGATATACATAAGCTATATGCGTAATGTTAATATAAAACACCGATTATGTTTCAGCTTTTCATTTTTTTCCCAGAATCCTCCTCTGCAGAGTGGAAGCTGTTATATCAGCTGCAATATTGCAAGTAATATTCATGACCTTTTATTTTATAACCGTTTCCATTTTCTAATTTTTTCCGTTGCTATTCTTGTGTTATGGTGTACAAATAAGGAATGTGAGGAGACTGCGAAACACGTCCTGGTCTTTTATACGATGTGTAAACTTAAAATCGTGCACAGAGACATTGGGTCTCTCATCCACACGGGTGAGCTGGAATGTGGATGTAAATAAATCATCTGAGAATTCAAACCATACTTCCAGAGTCTTATATTTTAATTTGATTTGCATGTTTGGGCTTAGTGCCGTCTGTATCCACAGGCAGAGTAACCGGTATCAGGATGATCGGGAGCAGGGCCAGCATAAAATAGAGAGAAGAGGAGACGTTTTTGCAAATGCATTCAAGTAAAATTTGGTCAAATTCTAAACGTTAACTGGAGGAATGAGATCTGCTCAGAGAGCCTGGGGCAGACCCCCCCCCCCACATCTACACGGCCCCCAAGGTCTTCTGTGCCACGTCACCGTTCACCATCCCATAATCTCACATCGTAGACCCCTCCTGTTTCACAGCCACCCCTGTCTGACTGAGGCGACATTCAGGGCCGCAGTTCAGTGATTGGCTGCCGTGTGTTTAGGGGCGTGGCCTATGAGGGTCACGGTCTCTTTCCGGTGTTTCCCGTGCTTCGGCCGTTTGGTTGCAGCCCAGCGGTCCCCTACACCCAAAAAACGGCCGACACTGTGTACATTTCTCGAGTAATTGCATCCGCCGGCCCAACCACAACCCCCGAGAGGCGAGAGCAAAACATTTGGCGCGTGCATAACGGAGGTAGGCCCGGCCCTTGCGACACGAGGCTTTCCTTGTTGTTTTCGCACTTGGTGACCCCGCTGCTGCGGCACGGAGTGTTTACTGTCCAGCTGGGAGTTCCCCATGGCTCCGGGACCGAGGCTAGCCCTTAGCTATAAGCTAGGAATCCCCCACTTGGCTTTTCTGCATTTCCCCAACACAACACGGCCCTGACTGAGGTCCTGCATCTGGACTGTCCTCCCGTCTGCCTGTTCCTCTTCCATGGCAGCCCAAACCATCACCCCCCACCCCCCCCCCGCCTGCCGTAC